>PVIA01001626.1:0-157365 GCA_004024845.1 Tonatia bakeri
TTTTTTTTTTTTTTTTTTTTGCTTCACCTGTAAAAAAAATGACTAGTTGTCATTAACAGACCTTAAAGTTGTACAAAGTATGTCCTGGTCCTTAAATTATGTTTGTCATCTGCAGTTACTTTTTTATTATCTGAAGTATTTTGATGTCCTATATATTTCTCAATCCATCTCTCCAGTAGAAATGGAGTTAATATCATTCTGTGCTTATGAAGAATTTGCCTTATTATTATTTTTTACTCTATTATATCACTTGGACATTGAAATTATATTCTTTATTTTTTTCCCAACAGATAATTATAGTCCTCATATTTTATTTATTGCTTACTCCCACACACTATTCCTGGTTCATATATATAATATATATAATAGTTATTTTATTTATAAATATAAATAAAATATAAATAATATATATTTTATTTATAAAATATATAAATATATAAATAATATATTTATTTATAAATATATATTTTATTTATTTATTTTTAGAGAGGGTAAGGGTGGGAGAAGGAGAAAGATCAATGTGTAGTTGCCTCTCATGAGTCCCCTACTGGGGACCTGGCCCACAACCTAGGCATGTGCTCTGACTCAGAATTGAACCAGTGTGTGACCCTTTGGTTTGCAGGCTGGCACTCAATGCACTGAGCCACACCAACCAGGGCTGGTTCATATTTTTATTTAAGCAAGAAAAACTGATGTAAGGGGAAGAGGATTGGTATTTTGAGTTAGATATACTTGATTTCAAATATAAGCTACAGCGAATTCTAGGTATCCCCTTAGATAAATTATTTATATTCCCTGGCCATCAGTTTTTGTTTTTTTTTTGTTTTTTGTTTTTGTAAAATAGTGGTAATACATTCTTTAGCACCATTATAGTTGAGAGGATAAAATAAGACAAAGTGCTCAGATAGCAGTTTTGTCACTTATTAGCTCAGTGAACACTGAAAAGATAACAAGTATTTCTGGCCTCATGTTCTCTTTTCTTCCTTCCCCAAATAATTGTCATAAAGATTAACTGAGTTAATATTTGTAATGCACTTAGAACAGTATCTGGCATATGTAAGTGCTATATATGATATAACTAGGGATATTTGATGCCTAGGTATAACTGTATAAATACTACTGAGCATGTAGTTTTTATCTATTAAACATTTAATTGTTATGTCTTTACTTACTTTTGTGCCTCTCACTCCTTATTTGGTTCCAGCTTGTCTTTAATCTTCTAATGCTTTTGCTTGGTCAACTGGTTACTGAAATTTGGGTTCCAGCTGGACTCTGAGGTCTTGATTATCCACTGGGGCCTGAATACTACATAATAGATTTGCTCTTGTCATAGTTTTCTCACCCTTCTTTCTTCGACTCTACATTTCATTGCTGTCAGAGTACTGTTGTAACATATCACATGCTACATTTTACATATCTGAAAAACAGCCCTGGAAATGATTTTTAATTTCTCAGTGGAAACTATACTGCCCAGAGATATAAGTTGTCACTGGTTCATATCAATTTTGATATTCCATGGGGCAAATTTTGCCAATTCCAATTACTATTTGGGTATGAAATATTCCTTGAGAGACTTCTGGTTCTTTTTTGAGTATTTTCACCTCATTGGTGGAAATAGTTCCACAGGTGATAGTTCCACAGCCTAGTACCTCCTTCTTTTTCTGTCATTTATCCTGGTCAGTTCAGAAAAGAGCATTGGAGGATATGTCCCTTTTGGTAGCTGATCAAATCTCATTCTGTCATTCTGCCACTGAACAAGGGAAAAAAAGCAAGACATTATAACTGTAAGGCTCAGCTTGTTCCAAGAACCACAAGAGGCCAGCGCCATCTGTAGTAGAAAGAGTGGGCAGAGTGTTATGGTATAAGATCCAAGAGAATGTGATAAGGGCAAGGGAACCCTGCATACTTTGTAAGACTGCTTGAGAAACCTAGTTTCTAATCCTATGCTTTAGTCACTTTTATAAAATGTTTGGAATGTAAGTGTATAAAAATTAAATGAAACAACTAAAATTATTACTCTAAGCTAACTTCATTTATCAACAGGAACATTTTTTTAGCCAGTGGTTAATATCTTAGCAGTGATTCCAGAGGAAGTAACTTCAACTGCTCAGGAAAGGACCAGTGCGCCTGTGGGGTGAGCGGGGTGGTTAGAAGAAAATGCGTGCCTAAAAGGAGACTCACAAAACAGACACAGCTAACCATGGAAGGGAAGAGCCGTCAAAATCCAACATGTTTGCTGACAGCTTTTTTTTTCTCAAATTAATTTTTGTATGTACCCAGTTTTTTTTCCCACAATGTCTTCAGTAAAAATTATCTCCCTAGCTACATTTGGTAAGCTGGCCATATGCTACCAACTGATGATCTAGACTCTGAGAAATTTTGTGTGCATATAACTATTTTCAATGTTGAAAATGCTTTTTCACACATTTACCATGAAGTGAGATTCATAATGTTCAAAATACCTTCTAGGCAATAAGTCTGCATCTGCTAACATATCCCAGTATTTCCTTTACTTATCAAAACTCTGTTGACCTTCTTAACAGAAATATATGAAAATGAAAGCTGTTATCTTATAAACATGCTGTGACTTAAAACTATACACTGCATGACCTAAAATGATTTACATGAAATAATTATCTAATTACACAAAAGTCTCCAGCTAGAGCCTGGCACATTGCAGATAATTAATAAAGAGCACATATAATAATTATTAATATTAAAATTATCAATATAGGTTGAGTTTAGTCATGGTAGGTTTAGGGTCTTAAAATTGAAGATGAAATATGGGCAGGATCTGAGTTATGCTACTGTACCCCACACTGTCCTTGCTTGTTGATCTGTCATCCATCTAACATTTCTTGTTAATAAATTGTTTTATGTTATAATTTGACCATAATATTGTAAATGATATTTTCTTCTAAAAATTGATTATTGACTTATTTTGGACTTTTCGATTTATTTTTGGGACAGCTATAAACTACTAAGCATGTCAAACCTTAGTTTTTTGAACCTATGGATAGTTTCAGTTTACTTAACATTATAAAATGCTTAATCATGAAGCATTACCTAGTTCCATTTTTATAATTGTTATACATCAAATAGGCACTAGATTTTTGGGTGCCTCAACCTTTTTTGTATTGTGTTTTATGAGATTTCTTTTTCCTATTGTGAAATGTATGTTATTTGGACAGGAGTAGTGATAAGGGTGTAGCAATGTTTTTGTTCTGGATTAACTATATATTACCATCATTTTTTTTCTTGTGAAATTAGATAGCTTTTCATAATTTTGATTATTAGATAAAATATGGTAACATTTTACTTTGTCTTTTTTAAAAAATACTAAATGTTATATTAAATATGCTTTTGAAAACTAAAAATGACAGACATTATTGCATTACCATGAATAAAAAGGCTCATAACACTTGAATTATTTATGTACATGTTTATTACATGTTTCCAAATAGATTTTATAAAAATAGAATAAATTAACTAAATCTTGTTTACATGTGAACCTCAATTACTCTAGCTTTTAGAAAGGAATGATTAAATATAAATGAAAGAGTCAGAAAATGCATTTTGCCATATCTCAATGAATGTGGTGTGTACCTCAGCATGCACTTCTGAGCTCTCGGGGTTGTGGGTTTGTAAGGGTTCATGGCACTGCCAATAACGAGTCTGCAGGGATCTTTGTTATAAATGTCCCAATTCTTGTATTTTCCCTATGCCAAGTGCATGCTGGGATGCCTAACTGTGTGAAATCAAGCCATGGATTATCCATTTACTGCCACTTGAGCCCAGGGGAAATGAACTTGAAAACAAATAGGCTGTGCTCTTGTAATAAATTGAGACCAAAATGTGTTTGTATTCTAGTGAAAAAAATGACAAGTTAAATTTATTTAGAATTTGAAAACTTCACTTTTTGCTGAAACACTGCAACTATTTGTTGGCTGGCATTGTACACAGATATTCAATATACAAATGCTATTTATGTTTTACTACAGTGAGTTCTTTAATAGATAATGTATAGTTATATTTTTCGTAGTGTATGTTCATGTTTATAAATAAGGATTGACCTTCTTGTAAATATTTTATTTTAACCAAGTGTTGTTACATAATGAGTTGATTAAACTATAACAGTCTAACTCCATAGGAGCTTATCAATTTAGAGAACATTGGGAAGCTTGCTCCTGCATAACTTCATAATCTGACTAAATTATCACTGCTTTGGAATTTTAATGTAATATCTACTTTCTTATGTTGATTATGGTTGCTATACTTTCTACATAACTGAAGATGACTATAGCAATATGCAATAATTTACTTGCAGTAGCTAAATAGAGTAATGATCTGAAATATTTGTCAATTAATTTTAAGTACCATATTAAAATATTCCACATGCTCTATTTTATTTAGTTTAGTAGTAGAGTTTAGTAGACTAACTTTGTCTAGAGAGAACTAAAATAGAATATTAAGTTTCACATTCTTGTTAAAAAAGTGACTTTTTTATTTAAAAAAAGTTAGCATCAAATGACACCTAACTCTAAATTTAATGTCCTCATTAAAAAAGTGATCATATCCCTTATTATTATGAATTTAAGGAACAAGCAATAAAGTTTCTCAATAAGGTCCTCTACAAAATCTGTTTGACTTATTCAATAGCTAATTTAAAGCAATTTTCCATGGCAGTTTTTTAGTAAAATATATCTTATTTTCTTGTGCCAAGAAGCACAGTCTGGATTACAGAGTGAACTGAGGCACAAATTTCCTTTGTTAATTCTTAACAAAATCCCGTAGTTCCTGGGAGCCTGAAAAACTACCTCATGTTGCAAAATCTTCAATTATTTAAAAGTTGTACAGACATCTACCTCCAACAAATAAACTTTAGGAATAAGCGAGGCCATAAGTACCCAGGTTTTGAGTACTAGAAAGCTCATTGAAACTTAATACATCATCCCTATCTAACTTCCTCTGAATTGGAAATATTAACACATTCTGGCATGATGTAGCATAAATATTATCTCAGGTTAATTATCAATCATTAATTCTGTATACCTAGAAATGTGGCAGGTGTTGCTGCCTTGCAGTTGAGGCCAGCACTCCAAAGCTAGAAAACATGGCTCATTAGTATCTGCTGCATTCTGAAAGTAATTGCCGTAGGCCTTACAGAGAGAGGGCAGAATGGCCCGCAATACCAGCTTTTCCTGCTGCTTCACCTCCCTTTCCTCCTCGTTTATTTAGGCAGAGTAGAGAAAATCAGGGAAAAACTTCAGAGGGATAGAGTCTTTAGCTTGGGGTATGCATTTTGTTTTGTTTTTTTTTTTATACTCTTTACCCATGCTAAAGGATGGTTTACAGTAATTACTTGTAGAATATTGTGATAACTCTAAGAACGACAACTGTATTCTGTGACCTGTCAGGACAATTGTGTAGGCAGAACACTTTTGATCAGCCCTTGAACTTCATCTGCATAGGACACAGAAAGAGAACTTGAGTGAGTTGACAGGCTGGAGAAAGAGTGAAGAGGTCAGCCTCTTCAGAATCAACAGATTTTTATAACATATATTCTAATTGTTAACCAATTCAACTCACAATATTTATTTCATTCCCTAGCCACCATCTTGACACCTTTACAGAGATCCTCAATGACTCTCTGCCCTTATTCTTCTGAGCAATTACTAACTCTTATTCAAACACATTTTAAAATATTTTAAATTTATTTTCTATTTGAAGGACTTTTTTGACCTAAAAATATAAGTCCAAAAAAAAAACCCCCACAAAGTATACTGAATCTATTATTTTAGAAGGAGAATGAAGTGAGGTATGGACTCAAAGTTTATAAGAGAGGCTACAAAATCAACTTTTTAAAAATTTGTTGTGATGGAACCAGGTTTCTGGTTAGTGGCCAGTCTCCTTACCTCTTGATACACAAAGATTTGTATTGAAAGACTCGACCCTTTTTCAGTATGTTGAATCTGTGTTGGTAGGGCTCAAAAGCAGATGTTAGTATTCAGAGTCGGCAATGTAATTTCATAGCTAGTTTTACAGGCACCTACATATTGTACCTAAAAATCCACATTGTTCCATAGACTTCAAATTGATCTGGAGCCAAATAGAATAGAATGAAATTCAGTAAAATATCACAAGTTCTGTATATTTAATGACTGACTACTATTTAATAACTCAGAAATCTCACTCAGATAAAATTTATAATAATAATATCAATGAAGACTCTTACATGTAATATACCTACAATAAAATTTAAAATAATGTTATTAATAAGTACACTTATCGGTAAAGTAATTATATTGGTATATAATGTATGTAAACACAGATATATGTAAAGTAGCTTAGCATCAAAAATATTCAGTATTTGTTTTCTCTTATTAGTGGATATTAGGCTAAACTCGATCAGTACTAATGGTACATTAAATACAGAATAGTGTTTTTTCCTGTACTGGATGTATTGGGGTGACATTAGTTAAAATTGTATAGGGTTCAGGAGCACAGTTCTGCAACAAACACATTATCAGTACACACTGTACTGTGTGTTCATCACCTGATGTCAAGTCTTTGCTCATCAGCATTTCCCTGCCCCCATCCCTGCCTTCCCCTAGCAGCCACCATGCTGTTGAGCATGTCCCTGAGATTTTTTTTTTGGCTCAATCCCTTCTGCCCACTGACATCTGTCATCCTGCTCTCTACCTATGAGCCTGTCACTATTTTGCTTGTTGGTTCATTTTGTGCATTAGATTCCACATATGAATGAAATCATATGGTATGTCTTCCTCTTATTGGTTTATTTCATTTAGAAGAATAACTTCCAGGTCCACACATGCTGTTGCAAAGGGGAAGGTTTTCTTTTTTTATGGCCAAGTAATATTCCACTGTGAAATGTATCAGAGCTTTAGGAACTTTGTGTTTTGATGTTGTATTTGCATGGTAAGTTACTGTACAGGCCATGAAATGAAGTCTCCTGACTTCATTTTAGACTTTGCTGAAAAAAATTCAAATGTTTATGATGACTGAATACTAATGGATATTGTGCCAAACAGTTTTCTATTACAACCAGCTCTGCTAATTCCTTAATTTATCTAACATGCTGGATTTCATTACCAAATAATCCTAGATACCTTATTTCATGTTTTTCTCCATTTTATATCAGGAAATCAAATTGTTTATAAAAGTAATGTTAACACAAATTATTCTAGAAATAATTTTGAATGAAGTTATCCTAAGTTCCTAAGACATTATACTCAAATATGTCATCAAAAATTAGAAATAAACACTCTACAGGGTCGTTTGGAAAGTATCACATATTTTTATGAAAAAAAGCTTTCCAAGGTTTGTTCTGAAGTATAGTAGGGACCAGAGAAGACACAGCGCACACACACACACACGCGTGCGCACACACACACACACACACACTTGCTTTTGTGGATAAATTAGTGAAAAGATAAATACACTCTATTTTGAAGCTTAATAAACAATGAGATCATACTATACTCAAAGAAATTTTTCACTACAGAATCAATTTAACTTTTATTAATTTGAAATTAAATTAAAAATCTGGAAACTTTCCCTTTTGTATAAGAAATATTAAAAGGAGTTGTGGAACATATCTGGGTTTTAGATTTGGGTACCATTGAATTATCCATAATACCGTCTTTGCCCATGAGTATAACTTCTGGAAATATTTGTGTAAGATCAGTTAAGAGAGATGAAATTCAGCTCTATGTCTTTTACCTAAATTATTTGAAAATACAATTTGAATATGGTTCCTGCTGCTGAAATTTTATTTACTGAAAATAGAATATCTTTTCAATTTAGGTTTATGGCGCTTTCTAAAGTGCCTGCTGTAGTGTGACAATGCCACCTGTGCCACACTTGGGGAGCCTGTCGTATTTCAGCATTTATGACTTTTGTACAGGTTTGTAACTCAGAAGGAGAAATCTCATTATGGCAAAACCTTGACTTACAGTGTTTCTCGCTGGGGGCACATTGTTTTTATTCATTTTTGTGTAAAAGAGATATGTATATATTTTGAAATTAGGGAATTACTACTTTAAAGCAGTACAGGCCATTCTTTCCCTTATTCATCTGCAAAGTTTCACATAAGAAACAGAACCAATGGAAATATGTTGAAAAACATATTAAATATGAGTTAAAGTAAGAAAATGCATTAGATTGTCTAAAATAATATTTGCCATTACTTTCTGATTGCTTTTTGCTGGTTATAGATGAGGTTTCATTTCTTTCTAAAAAATAGTTATATATTCACAGGCCTTCTTCATATAAATATGAATCATTAAATACATCTGAAAACAGATGAAATATTTTCCACCAACTTTAAAAGCATTTATTAGAATTTAAAGAGCTAATTAAAAAAAAAACAACGTTGGTAATAAAATCTATGGTTAGCTAAAACCTATTTATTTGGCTGCCTTCAAGTGTGTAATTATACAATACACATTTATTTGTTACTGAGTGCAATTTAGCCTGGTGATGTGGGCTTTGAAGAAAGCACAAATCCCATGTTGTCATAGAGTTTAAAAATTTTGGTCTCATGAATTAAAACAAATGCACCTTTTATCCAAGCAAGTTAATTTCAAAAAATGGTCTATTATTTTTTAGTGTATATTCTTTCATGTCTTTTTCTTTGTTTCATGTATATTTAATTTTTAATCATTTTTGTATCATGAATTTCCTACATAAGTTGTGAAATAATGTATTAAATCAGATAAATCATCTCATCTATCAACTATGAATACTGTTACAGATAAATATATTTTCTCTAAGTTAAAAGGCACAGAAGTAGCATTTCCTAACATGTAATATATTTCTAAAACCCTGATTTATGAACACTAAGTATACTATATTTGATTTCCTAGGTGGCTTCAAATTCTCTCATATTTGATTATTGATTATATAAAGGAGATTACTGAAGAAAATGTACAGAAACTAGAGTTTTCTAGTTATAAAAAGAACATAACCACATTCTATATACAGTTGAGCTTCTATATACAGCAGTTCTGTTTCATAAAGTTACTGTGAATGAAATTGCTGAATTGGTGAATGGAGTTCTGATTTAGTGAATACAGAGCTATTGTTCCTCAGGGGAATACACAGGTTCCTGAGAGCCTCTCATCATAACATTTTATTAACCAATCAAACATAAGTTTGCTTTATGCATGTTTCTGTTACAGACACCTGATTTAGTATATATTCTTAGAATCATTCGTCACTTTCCAGCCTTCCCAGACCTTTATCACAAGCAATAGATACTATTTTAGCACTTTTTGGAGCATTCTCGCATAAAGATCAGTGAATTTCTGCCTTTTCCCTCTGGATGTACCATGTTGACTCATTAACATTGAACTCAAGTAGGACAATAACTCAAGCCTGCGTGGACGCCATCCATGCATTCTCTCCAGGAGGCACGACACAGCCCTCTTGTGCTCAGAAACACTAGACATCACTTCAGCACTACATTTGAGTGCCATTTTAAACAGTGGATACACTGATTAAAAAACAAAAAAAATGCAAAAGAAGAGGCATTAAATGAATGGCAAACCGCCCCCCCAAAAAAACAGTCTTATGTTTGAACTGAGAGCTGAAACATGAACAGCATCGCTGTGAATCTGCTCACCAAGGGACTCAGAGTTTTGCCTACCCATGCATGTCTAGGAAAAGCCCTGAAGACTGATTTTGAGGCTTCAAATACATTTTAGCAAGTATGTGAATCTACACATATGGAATCTAAAAATAATGAGAATTAACTATATTTTTAAGATTTTTTGACATAGATACAACCAACACAAATCAGGGACCCATGTCACCTCCTAGAAAACTTTGAAGGGCTGTTGGCTGATAGTCCCTTTGAATCAAATTTCCTCAAAATGACCTGAAATTCACTTGCATTGCAGAGAAGGGAAACAAAAAAGCAGAAACACACAAGGAGCCCATGAAGTATCACTTATTTTTGGCATATGTAAAGAGTAAGAAATCAGGACACAGAGCAAGGCAGTTGATATTTCTAAGTCTAGATTTGCTTAACAGAGATGAAACTGTGTAGAAATAAGAATGAAAGATGATTTCGATTCACACTGTTAAACAGTAAATAGGGTTATGTGGTTAAATACTTATTGTCCATTATAAGCATCACAGGCTACATTTTATAATTTCTCGTGTTTATGTCTAACTCTAAATCCTTCAGTTTACAGGGACAAGTATATTAATAGGAATTTGAGCTTGGAGCAAGCTAGACAGTGAAGTCCAGCCTCTAATGAGATTATTGTTTGTATTGTAAATTTAAAATTAGAGTATGCCAGTACTTATATAATATGAATAATTGTCACAGTGTGTCTTTAGTAGTTATCAAGCCACTGAGTGCAAGTTAGTTTTAAAATTCTAATTCTTGTTTTGCTGTTATTTATCACCAGAATAGCCCTTAATATATAGTGATTTAAAAATCGTAATACAGATGACTTGTAAGATAACTTTAAAGTAATTTTAAAAGCCAAGCCCAAAAAAAAGAGCATACGTTTTACAGGGAATGCATGTACTTCACTACTTTTTTCCCTCCAAATTGATAATATAATTTAACAATAAGAAAGATTCCAGGAAGACAAACAACCCAATTAAAAAAATGAGCAAATGGCCTGAACATATACTTCTCCAAGGAGCACATACACAGGACCCAGAGAAATATGAAAAGATGCTCAGCAACACTAGCCATCAAAGAGATGCAAATTAAAACCACAATGAGATACCACTTCACACCCGTCAGAATGGCCATCATAACTAAATCAACAAACAAGTGCTGGAGAGGATGTGGAGAAAAGGAAACCTTAGTACATTCTTGGTGGAATGCAGACTGGTGCAGTCACTGTGGAAAGCAGTATGGGATTTCCACAAAAAACTAAAACTGGAAGTGCCTTCTGTGCTGGCAATTCCACTGCTGGGATCATATGCTAAGAATCCTGAAACACCAATTCAAAAGAACTTATGTACCCCATTGTTCATAGCTGCGCTATTTACAATACCCAAGTGCTGAAAACAGCCTAGGTGCCCATCACAACAGAAACTCCTACCCTTTGTGACAACATGGATAGAATTGGACAGCATTATGCTAGGTGAAATAAGCTAGGTGGTGAAAGACAAATACCATATGATTTCACCTATAAGTGGAACTTAATCAACAAAACAAATAAGTGAGCAAAAGTAACCAAAGACATGAAAATAAAGAACAAACTGACAGTAACCAGAGGGAAGGGGAATAATGAGACAAGGAAGGGGAAGTGTCGTCAAGGAACAAGTATACAGGACCCGTGGACAGAGACCACTGGGGGAGGGATTGCATGTGGGAGGTTGGGTGGGCACAGAGGAGGAGAATAATAATGGGGGAAAAGTGAAGATAACTCTAATTGCACAACAATAAAAACATATTGAGAAATAAGTAAAACAATGCTTTAACTTTGTTAATTTCTGGTAATAAAACCAAAGCAAATGATAGGAATTAAAAAAATGGTAAGATTGTGAATTTTATATTACATACATACCAAGAGAAAATGGTTCCTATAAATACTGGATGAAAATCCTTTAGTGTAGCCATTAAAAATTTAAGGCTTAGACTTCCATCATTCTGGCTACCTGTGCTACGTTACCTCTTTAGCGTGTTGTTACTCCCACTCCTTACCTGGTTAATTGCTTTGTGTACATTCAGGGGTAAGTTCTGTGTTTTTTTTTTAAGAGATACTATCCTGTAATTTTAATCAAAGAAAATAAAACCAAAACAGTTGTTGCCACCCATCATTTTCCCTTAAAATAATTAGTTATCTTCCTGATTACTGATCTCTGAAAGTTTATATGCTGTTGATTCTATCACTAACTTTGAAAGAACCACAGCATGCATTCTATTTATTAAGATTTTATTTCACTTTTACTGTGAAGTCTTAGCCCAATTCTATAGCCTTGACCTCTACTCTATAACACCCCTGCCAGGTTTTACCTTTTTATTCTAGAACATGCCATTTTGTTTTCTATGTATTTGATTACATGTTTTTTCCTCAGTAAACATGTATTGTGGAGCATAAATTATACTTCATTATTTTTATTCTTGTTTTTCTATTTGGACTGTCTACAATAACACTCATACATAGTATTAAAATTAGGAAGAATTTTTAATTCAGAAAAATTAAGAACTTGCCTTCAATTTTTAATAATAATAAGGTCCATAAGGATAAGATGTTGTCGAAAAAGTTATTATTATTTTTTGCTTTTTCTCTTCATTTTTCTGGTAACAATGTTTATTTTATCCATTGGTTTCTAGGCAACTGTACTTCGAAATACAGGCCATAATACAAGTAGCTGGGTTGTTTTTCCTTGATTGTTCAGTGACTATAAGGACTCAGTGAAGTGGAGAGTAGGATAATTATGCAATCAATCTGGATAAGAAAAGGGAGTGTAGGGAGCAACCACACAATGGTTCTTTCTTCAAGTCATGCAAAATAGCTTTGAAACAGATTTGAAATTTGCTAATTACAGTTTCATCTTATTTTTAATTTAAGCTGTATGATTTGGAAGCCAGAGTTTATTTCCAACCCTAGAGCTAAAAAAGTTTCATTGTTATATATTTTAAAGAAAACTTTAAAGACTTAATGTTAAAATCATAATTGATGCGGTATTGGCAGGTTTTCTGGTCTAGTTCTTCCCTACATGGACTCCATTAAAATCATTTTTAATAGGATAGTTTTGAAAACTGAAATATATTCTTCATGGTTCACTAGGTGGTACATTTGCAATCCCTATAAAATATTTTTGAAACAAATATTGTTCATTAAATATACATTTATAAGTAACAGACCTGCTGTAATTGCTCTCAACATAGCTGAGTGAAGGTAAAATGATAATACTGAATCATGTTTTCTTGCCAATATCCAAAGCCTTTTGTCTATTCTGTTTTATACTCAGAACATAAAGTAAAATAAAAAAAAAACATTTCTTTTTGCCATTAAAGAGAACAAAATGATGGAAGAAGAGAATAAGTAATTTTAAAGAGTTATGTTTACAGAACTGAGCGTTTCTACACAATGAAAAGCATTTCTACATAGTTGTTCACACATCCATTCTCATCTGTATCTCTCAGTCATGAAGGAGGTTAACCATATCTAGACCTTTAATTTCTAAATCATCTTCCATAGCATCTTAATTTAGTGTTTATTCTGTTACCTGATTTCTCACATGCCTCTCATTTGTGATAGACACACATCTTTCCCAAACCCAATGCCCCTGTTGAATTCTCATCTAGACAATTAGCTGCAGCTTAAATCACACTTTCTTTTTGCTATGGAATGTTGCCATTTAACTGGATTGGACCTGTTCTTCACAGCATTCACAGTCAATCTTGGAAACTCATAAATAAATAAAATATTTACTTTAAAAGCTGGTGAGTCATATAAAAAAGAACAAAAGGACTATACATGAGGGGCTCATGGGTACTGGGGAAGTTATTCAAGAGGAGACATTTAAAGAATGAATATGAATTTGCCACAGAATGAAGGCAAAAAGGTGATTACCCCTCTTTTTAAAGAATGAAGTATAAAAGGGATCAGCACTCTCAAGAGAATATGAAGGCAGTTATTGGGGCGATGCTTGCATAGTTGCTTGCCCCCATAGTGTATCTGAGAAAGAGTATTTGACTAACTCCTAGTAGGGGGTAAGGATAATTCTCACATTCTCTGCTAGAAAGGTGAGGTCAGAGTGGATATCTTTGATGTATGTGATATCAAAACACAGATATGTTTTAGGATACATCAACATGATGAGATAAAGCATTTTTAATTAACAAGCTACTGAACTAAGAACAAGCAAAATAATTCTAAGTACCAAAAGAGGTTTACAATAGAAATATGTATTACATAAAGTAAGAAAAATATATATACTGCCTGGGATCTTAAATAGTTATAAGGTGAAATGATGTCCATAAGGCAGGAGGAAGACATTAAATGAGACTATAAGGAAAAGGATGAGAAAAAAATCAATGTGGTGATATTAAACGCAATTGTTTAAATAAGCATAGATCTAAAATGACAAAATGGAAACAGAAAAAAATCCTGCAGAATATTTAACATGAACATGGGCTATAAATATAAAAAAGATTATCC
Organism: Tonatia bakeri; assembly: GCA_004024845.1. Classification (NCBI taxonomy): domain Eukaryota; kingdom Metazoa; phylum Chordata; class Mammalia; order Chiroptera; family Phyllostomidae; genus Tonatia; species Tonatia bakeri. The sequence continues at coordinate 14,163 of PVIA01001626.1, forward strand.
AACATCAAGAAAAAAAAGGAACAAAAATAATGAAGAAGGATGTTAGATTATAAAGATAATAGAATGAAATTATAAACCATGCAAAACACATGATTAGCTAACTTGAAAGAAAAAGTAAATGCACCAACATAAAAAATACTAACCTATAAATACTAATAAAATATCATTGTCAAAATAAAAATTAAACATTGAAAAAAACCAATAGTTAAAAAGTTAAAGTAGGCAAATTTCAGGCAAATCTTACTGGTAAAATAAATCATAAACAAATAAAAAGTAGGAAAAACTGAATCCCAAATCAATAAGTGAGAATGCAATATTAAAGGAAATTTTGAAAAGATAATATAATGATTTATTAAACAATTTGAATACATTGATTATTTTTCCAAGGAATTATAAATGACTAAGTAACAACCATACAAAAATTCAAATTTGTCAACATTTGCTCCACTAGATTTTTATAATTTTCATAACTATTTTGTTCAAATTAAAGAAACAAAAATACCCTAAAATAGAATATATTTTCAGTTATTGAATAAAGAGGTAATACTATGAAATTTATTTGATATAAGTAAAGTAAAACATTGATATGAAGAGAGGTACACATAGAAAATTTTTCTATGAACAAATTTAATAAGATACAAAATAATTTAATAAAATTTAAATAATTTATGGAATTCAAATATACTCTTGCTCATGGACAAAAAGATTAGAAAAGTATAAAAGTAAGACCAATACAAATAGTTTCAATTGCTGTCAAATATATTTAAATAAATTAAATATTTGGCTCTGCTTTTTAACATTAATGTTAGGAAATTAGAAATTTTGGGATTATTTATTATAAAAAATATTATATCTGAAACTAATATAGAATAACATTGAATGCAAACTTTAATTGAAAATAAATTTAAAAAGCTTATACTTTATAAACTAATGGTTAGAAAGATTAAAATTTATTTTAAAATATGTTACAGTTTTTTCTCAGTTATAGTAAATTGTTATCCCAGTTCTAAAATGCAACTTTGGTTACCATAGAATTAAGATTACTATAACCTATTATTTTTTACATAGTAAACCCTCTGTTAAACTGAAAACCTTTGTATAATTTAATAAACATGTTCTAGGTAAGAATAAATTGCCACTCTTAAATCATAAAAATGTATCTATTAATTAAATGTTTAATCTTAGTGGTGAAATACTAAACAGTTGCTATATCAATAAAAGGTTTAAGGATTATTACATATAATCATATAATAATTATTTAGAAGGTCTGACCAGCATCTTAATAGAAAATAAAGAGAAGTATTTTAATATTAAAGAGAAAATATAGGCACTGAAGATCACATTATCCTATGATAGAAAATCTTAGAGAAATAATTGAATACCTTTTGGTGTTTAGTAAAGTGACTGGATAAAAGATAATTTTATATATTTCAGATATTTAACTTTATGTATAGACAATTAGAAGATATGGAGACTAGCCATATAAACTTTTAAAATAACAAGATATATAAACATTGTAAAGTGTGAACCTCAAAAGAAAAAAGTAATATTTTGTTATATATGTAACAAATGTAACATATTGTAACAAATGTAACATATATACATTCATGAAAAATAATCCTGAATGAAAAAATCAGTTGATTTCCATCCAAATTAAAAAATATCTCACTTTTTGTTTTTTTTTTTGTTTTGATATTTGAATAGTTTCTTCTTTCTCTTCCTTGACTTTCCCTTATTCTTCCTTCCAGGTTGCTAAAATTATTTTAAAGTTCAACTACAGAAATTGTTAGCTAGAATCCAAAGAAAATGTAAAAAAAATGATAAAAAAGTAAAATAATGCTCAATGGGCCTTGTTATCCTGATTATAAAATTTATATTAAAGCTATAAGTAATGTTACTAAGGTGTATTCAGAAAAGTCACAGCACACGCATCACTGGAAAATCCAAAAAGAGACAACTGTTTAAGCAATGAAGACTTAGTTGAAGATGGCATTTTGAATGTACTTAGAAGTAGCCCTTACAATTTAGTCATGTTTTCAGTACTAATGTGTTCTTGCTTTTTTTTTTCCCAGTTAAATGAGTATTTGGATGTGAGTTCCAAATAACAAGCTTTAGCACTTAATAAAGGTGTAACTCTAAGTAAGTTGCATTAATTTTCCAAGCCACAATATCTTCATTTATTAAAAGAAAACAAACAATTGAACCCACTTGCTAGTCACTTAAAAGCTCTCAATAAACTGTGCCACTAATAATAGTAGAAGCAGTAGTAATATTAGTATAGTAAGCCCTGGAGTAACAGGAGTAGTGCTAACAGTAAAAGTGTGGCAAGAATCACATTAGCTTTTATTTCCGTTTCCCTTGGTTCACATTATTTACAGATATTTGGTCATGCCTTTATTATTTTCAATAACACAATCGAGGAAGTATGTGTGGTACTTGAAAATAAAGTTCTGACTCCAAGATTGGGTCCTTAAAAAAAGAAAACACCACCACAAAAGAGTGAAGAGAGTACAATTAGATATTGCAATAAAAACACATTGTACACCGTAGAAAATGCTCAAACATGAGTGATGTGAGACAATTGCAGCTACAGTATATTTTGATTTGATTAAAATGCAATTTTCCCATGAGGCTTTTATAGAGACAATAATTGAGTTGGGTGAATGCATAGCTAGTTAGATAATATACCTAATGTTTTGGTTATTTCATTTTCGGCTGGAAACGCATTTCTATCATTTCTTCCTAAATTCCTGAGGTAAGGTACTGTGGTGGTGGAGAATATGGGGAGTGTGACTTTGGACATGTGAACTTTCAAAATGTCTCATTAGTAAAATGGGGGTAAAAGTAGCAATTACTTCACATAATGTTGTGAGAATTAAAAGGATAACAAGATGACTATATAAGGAAAATCTAGTAAAAATCTTTATTGTTTTCTGCTATGATTAATGAGGTTGTTATTACTTGATTTTTAATAGAGGAGCCAAACCTATTCAAAGTTGAAAAGAGTGTCTCTTCCCCAAATGGTGCTGGCAAAATTGGCTATTTATTTTGGAGGAAATGAACTTCATCTCACACTTCACATCAGGCTCAAAAAATAAAAAAGACTGACACCACCAAATTGTTAGTAATATTATGAAACAACTGAGCCCTCAAGTTGGTTTTGAAAGAGTGAAGTTTTACAACGACTTTAGAATAAATTATAGTATTTTCTAATTAAAAAAAAAAACATAGACCTACATTGGACTTAAGAATTCCACTTCCAGCTCAGACCAGTGTGGCTCGGTTGTACACCCGCAAAGCTGAAGGTCGCTGGGCTGACTCTGGGTCAGGGCACCCGCTTGGGTGGGAGATATTTACCTAGTGATGGAATCTTTCCATACAAGGTGTATATTGAATGGAAGCTTGGGTTACATGGGTGTATTTAACAGAAATAATTTTACTGTGGGCCTGTCCCCAGTCGGGGTGTGTAGGAGAGACAACTGATAGATGTTTCCCCCTCACATCGATGTTTCCCTCCCTGTATTTCTCCCTCCCTCCTCCTCCCTCTAAAAATAAATAAATAAATTCTTTAAAAAACACAATAATCTCACTTCTAGATATATTCTCAGGAGAAATGAAAGCATGTTCATGCAAAAACTAGTCCCCAGAAACACTTAGTAACTCTATTCATAATAGCGCCAAACTGAAAATAGCCTGTTTCCATTAGTATGAAAAAGGCTTAAAAATCTATGGTCTATTTATATAACAAAATATTACTTAGTCATATAGAAAAATAAACAAACCACTGAGAAACATAATCTAAATGAACCTTAAATTAAATGAAAATGAATAAAGCCAGTCGCAAAATAGTTACATAACTGTAAGTTTACATTTATCAATTTCTGAAACTTAAAAGACTTGTGCTGAGAGAACATTGTAGCATGCTTGCCTTTGCTAGGATGCAGTAGGGGTTTTATTGGAAATAAACATGAGAGAACTTTCTGGAGAAACACTAATGGTGCATATCTCGAAAAGGGTTTGGATTACGTAGGTAGATGCACATGTCAAAAGTCAGTAAATGTACACACATTTCATTGTAAGTAAACTGTATCAAATAAACTTTAAATAAAGACAACTCTAATTAGTGATGCATGTGCTAAAATTTTGAGAGAGACTGATTTTATGTCTGCCATTAATGTTGAAATTTATGAAAGATTTAAATGGACTGATGCATGCATAGAAAATAACTACATATATATGTAATAAAATAGTATATTCAAATATTAATGGTATAATCTAGGCAGGAGGTGTCCGTGTTCACTGCAAAGTTTTTAAAAATTTGCTGTATGCTTGAATAATTCCATAAGAATACACTGAAAAAGTTATATATCTTCATTGACATAGTAATTATATTTCTAGTTGTTTACCTAAGAGAAGTGAAAACATATGTTCTCAAAACATGCTGTATAGGAATATTTATAGTATTTCTATTTATATTTGCCAAGAACTGAAAAAAAACTGCAGTACCCATCAACAGGTGAATGCATAAAAATATTACATTATATTTACACAATGAAATGCCGTGAAGCAATGGAAATAACCAGACTACTTATATGTGCAGCAACATAAATGAACATCAAAAACATGATGTTGGGTGAAATAAATCTAGCATAAACTAGTATAGTGAATGATTTAATTTATATGAAGTTTTAAAACAGTCACAAATAACTTTTAGTGATATAACTCAATGCAGTATTCACCTGAGGGGTGTGAGATATTTACCTAGTGATGGGATCTTTCCATACAAGGTGTATATTGAATGGAAGCTTGGGTTACATGGGTGTATTTAATAGACATAATTTTACTGTATAATTAATATCTGTGCAGTTAACCATATTTAAATTATACTTAAATAAAAATGAAAAGAAGGAATAGCTGTGTGCATGTATTTATTGCTGGAATTCAGAAGGTACAAGACACCCTGACATGCATATAAAGGACAGTTTAAAGCCCTGGCTATCAAACAGTAATGTGCATATTTCATGACATGTTTTGGAAGATGTTTTTGGAGGAAATCAGTCTGATACATTAGTGTTTTTCTATTGTTAAAGAATGTGTTCAAAATCTGCCGAGCTCAGTTACATTCACTTAGAAGGAACTTTTAGAATCACTATGGTATTGACTCAAATAAATTGCTAGATGAAAAGGAACTGCAATAAAAATTTCCTATTATGTTAAAGTAATATAATAAATAGATGGGGCAGCTGGTGGCAATTAGAACGGTGTGAGGTCCCAAAGTGAGGTGCCTGCTTTGAAGGGAACTGAAGCGTCATTGTCCTATGAACAGTGTTTCTTGTATCTTGTATCTTCTTCAATAAATATCTCTATTTTTCATATTATATGGCAGGATACTCTCTGGACAGACCTTGTCTGACATTATAGTTAACAAAGTTTCTATCTCAGGATTTTAGGGGTCTAACAAACAAAATAATCCCAAAGATTTATATTGTCAATGTCTTCCTATCTCATGACTGCTAGTCTTCCACATTTCCAGTTGGTGTATGGGAAATCTAGTTAAATTATTTTTACTACTATTCATGAATTTCCCATCTCTATTACAATGATATCCAACTCTCATTGAAAAAAAGGTGAGAAAATATTTTGGAAAAACATTCCTTTTTACATCACTTTAGATTGTTGCTTTTCTATGTGTGATTAGATTTATCTTTTTTTCAGAAAACATTGATACTTTTACAGATCCATATAAATCAGAAAGCTATTTCCACCCCACATACTGGCTGAAACTATCTCACCCACCTACACAGCAAATAGAAAACATACAGCAAATGAAACGACGGGAGATAGAAGTATACGCTCTGATGGATCAGGGCCAAGTGAGTAAGGAGCTCTACACAGTGTTTCATCTCAGCAAAGCTCTGTCTTAGCAACCAATGACAAATCTGTACATTGCAGCTGTGGAGGCTCTTATTCTAGTTAACTTATAATAAACTGAGAAACTTGCTAGTTCCCTGGACCTTTTTCAGAAATAACTCACAATTAAGTTCTAGAGAATAGTGTTTATGAATTACTAAATCTAATAAAAAAGTATTTGAATTGGGTTACAATGTAAATGGATTTTTCCCCTCACACATACACACAAACAAAATAATTAACCTACTTATATTTTGGATGCCTGTAGAGTATATTTAATTACATCTCTTCTTTTCTTTAACTGAATGCTATAGTCATTGTACTTAATCATAACTTCTTTCATTTACAAAAACACCCAGAATGGTAAAAACATGCAAAATTTTAATATTTTTATGATATGTAAGAGTAAAAAGATTATTCTGCTTCTCAATCATGTTCTTATACTTCTGTTCATGTTGTTTATTGGTTTTTAATACTATGTATAAATATATTCCGCTTGCATAGTCTCATTTTAGGTATCACAAACTGCAGCGGATAGTTATACCTTGAAAATAAATGTTAGGTGCATGAGGAAAATTCTACCAGTTTTATGAACTTCTAGGTATATAGTTATAATGAAAGAAACAGACATTAATCAATTAAGAGTAGAAGCCAATCCAAAATTAAATTTGTAAGAAGTATTTTTGAAAACTCACTAAGGGGTTGTCACCCCATGTGAGACAACAGGAAGGCTTCCGTCAGGAAACCATGTTGGTGCTGAGGTGTGATGAATTAAATACCATTACCAGGTAAAGAGAAGAGGACTACAGATAGAGTCTAAAGATACTTATGTGGTAAATTCCATAAAACTGAGTGACAGAGGGATGTGAATTGAATGACCTGGAGTTTTATTGCTTTGATCACTAAAGGATAATGATGCTACTTTTTCTAACAGGTTACCCTGGAAGAAGTAACATATCTGCACTAAAGGGTGTAAAGTCCATGGATTTAATATTTACATTTTGGTGGCTTAGATATGTGTTTCAACATTGATGACATATTAAGAGTATTTGAATATACAACTCTAAAGTTGAAAGGAAGGTGTCTGAGCTGGATATATAAGTTTGTCACCTGCATATTAAGTACTAACTTATGTAGGTGATAAAAACCATGGAAAGAATACAGAATATGGTGATAAAAGATATCAATGTGTGTGTTAAAGAACTCAAAATACTTCATAGCTAGTAGAGAGGATGAGCATGCATACAAGACATACACTGAGAAACCACAGGGAAAAGTCCTTCAGAAAAGGGAGGTGTCAATTAAATTAAAAAATACATATTTCAAAGAAGTGTCTGGCATGCACAGTTTCAAATGCTTGATGCTTGTCTGAATGGTAAAATTAGAGAATAATTGAAATTTTGTCATTGAGTATAACAACATGGAGACTGTAGGTGATCTTCCCAAACATTGCTTTTGTGACATGACGGAGACAGGTTGAAGTTAGTGTGGTGTCCATGAAAATGCATTTCACAGGCCTGCATCTGTAGGAGCGTATTTGACTAGCAGGTCCAGCTGCTGCCCCTTTAGATCCACCACTGTGTTGACCCTGAGGTGGTGCTTGCTGAGTGGGCCGTGCTCCTAGCCAATAACTGAGCATATCACATTAATAAGGAAAGCCTACTTAAGGGAGTTGTGACTTCTCCACCAGGCAGTTTTCATTCAGGGACAGCCCACTGGTCTCATCTCACCTTTCTTAGAACTATGGTACAGCCCACAACCCCTCATCTAATCCTCATTCCTTGCCTCTCTCCTTCCGGCGAGTGACCTGCATCACAGTCTGAAGACTAAGGCAACCGGCACTGAAAATGGTCTGAGAAAAAAGGTGCTAAGCTGGGAATGGATCATGCACCCCCTGGCAGCTCAGTTGGGCACAGTGTTCGAGTGGTAGGTGGGGCACAGATGGACCCCAACACAACATGTGCCCAGTAGGTAAATACTTCCTAGGCAATGACCCAGGAAAACATCTGTGAGGAAGGGAAAGCCTTTGCTGGCGTGATGACTCGGTCATTGAAATATCAATGGGAAATATGCCTACAAAGACAGTAGAATTGTCTAATTACTGCTAAGTTGTATTCATTGCCTGCCAGCTCTAGGAAAAAGATTTTGGTACTACTTATGCTGGTGTGTCTGTGCTTGTGGGAAATGAGGAGAGTTATGATTAAATGCCCCCTGAGAGGTTAAAACTGTTTCAGAACATCTAGAAGATGGGATTTACTAACTCTGCTCTCGGAAACATACAAGTTACCTTTCTGGAGATAGAAATTTGTTTTCAGATACAAAAGAACACAAGAGCATAGTTAAGAGTATCATTAGGACACTGGTTGATTCTAAAAAAAATTTTTTTTGCTCTAATTTGAGAATATTGTGTTTTGTAGAAAATGTCTTTGCTATTTTATAAATAATAGGGTTTGTTTTTTTTTCATGGGTTGTGTCTGAGATCTCTAGAGTGAGGCAGAGGGTATGAAGACATTAGGGGCAATGTTTTTGCCTACAGGTCTTGAAATTGAAAATGAGTCACAAGCATCTTTAACCAAGGTGATACTACCATTTCAGAAATAAATTAATCCATCCATGTTCCCAAGGCAGAGGAAACATAGGTTTGGGATAAATACCTAGAAGATGTAATTTAATTTTAAAATAGTAACTCAGAATTCATATGGAAGCATGAGTTCAGACTTTATGAAAATAAAATTAATCAAGTGGAACAGAACATTCCAAAAACTTGGGAGCATTTGTAAGGCTCAAGGGAAGAGTTAGAATAATATGTTTTTTAAAATGTTAATGATACAGATAAAATATAAGATTTGTCCACATTATAAGAATTTGGACATATCTTAAAAATTCATATTTGTATGAAAATATAAATGTTGCTTATGTTATATTTGGGTATATGAATATGTATTGATGACATCTGTTATGCATGCTTAACCTTTGATACTCTCTCTACAAAGTGGTAAGTATATAACTGTCATGGACAGAAATTATTATTTTAATGAGAATATTTCCAGGAGTGAAATAAAAATGGCATGTTTCTTGTCACAATGGAAATAAATATGTGTTAAGAAAAAATCACTTAAGAAAATTTTAACTAAAGCATAAATAATGCATACGAACATGTGTAAAGGATTCAAACTGTGCCAAAAAGTGAATTACGAAACCTAGATGTGAGTAGGTTCTAACAACACAATCAATAGGCTAGCTCATTTCACTGTATAACCAACATATTCAAAATGCTTAAATAATTATTATTATACTAAATATACATCTAAATTTAACATTTTTATGAACTCTGTAGGCACTACACAAACTTAAAATGAAGGATCAAAACTGAATTATATTCACACTTACAGGCTGCCCACGAGATTTAGTCTTTCTAGACTTTTCAGAGAAGATAGGACATAAGAGAACTTATTTTCTTTCAAATTTTGGTTGCAGTATGTCTCTAGATCAATAAATACAATCAGCTGGTGTTTTGACATGTTTATAAGAGAGTTACATTCTAAACCAGACTGCTATTTGTGTTCTGTGTTCTTTGTCCCCTGGTCAGAAACTTGCTTGGTTCTTCCTTTCCATCCATGAAGCCGAATCTAAGATTTATGATTCTCCCAAATTTGTTTCTTGTACACACATCTCTTTAGTTATATCTTTCACTGAATATCCCTGTAGATTCTACCCCATGTGCCTATGTTTTGCCTAAAGATGCCAAAAAAATGAACCTGGTTATTTAACTATGGAGAGTTAAGAAATTTCTTCTATGGTAATAACATGGAACTTTGTATGTTCACATGTATCCCCACCCCACCTCCCTGTGCTTTTATTCTCTCCTACTTGGGGGACTCTGTGTTCCACATAGAGGGGCTTTGAGGAGACAGATACATACATGCATTCTAGCATGCATCCCTGACACTGTGTGTGTCTCTATTCTCTGTCTTTGCTGGTTGTGTCAGGCTCAGTCAAGGAAACAGAAATCATGCCGGTTATTTTAACAGGGAGAATGTAATACAGAGAATCGATCCAACAAGTATTGCACAGAGCTATCCTCTGTAGCTGCAGCTCAATCCAAACATGATGCTTAAAGGGGCGCCACACACACGTCTGGTGTGTGCAGCCAGCGAGCCAGATTTGCTGTGGGTGTTGCTGCTCTACTTTGTCACAGAGTGATAGTGATTTAAAACAAACAGTGTGATCCTGTGTAAATGAAGTCTCACTTGTTGGACCCTTATCATGGCTAAGTGGTGCCAGACTAGAAAGTATTAAAATTCATTATCTTGTCATTGAAGACTTATAAATTGACCTGTGATTTCAGCCAATTTGGTAGATTTCTGACTTGATTACTTTTCAATCAAAAAGCAATATTGGCCTTACTGACACCAATAGGAACCAGTACTACTAAGTGGTTTACGATGGATCGAGGAGGGGGTACTTAAAGGTGTCATTTTCTGAGATTGAGAAAACAGACATGTTTGCTGTGGTACAAAAGCTTAGTTTTCAACAAGTTAAAAACTAACAAGTGTTTTATATATGACCTTCTATACAGAGAAGTCTAGAAGGTATTTGGGTTTACTGATAAGAATGAGCTCAAAGAAAATGTCCTGAATATATTGATAAAGCTATCAGAGTGACTGAGATACCATAGGAAAAAAAGTGACGAGTTTTCCCAAGCATAAGACAATGTTTCTGTGGAATATCAGAATGTGGACGCTGGGACAGGAAAATAGCTTAAGAATGAAGGAGTAACTAGAAAGAGGAGGAATCTTGGACAGTTATGCCATGGAAATAAAGAAAGAAACTTTCAAAAGTGCAAAATGTGAAGCAAAATGCCCTCAGTAGAAAATGCTGTACTGTTAAGATACGTTCTGAGAAGGATCCAGGAGACTTACTTCCCAAGGATACTGTTGATGAACTGTATTTAGCAGTGGAGGATGAACCCATATTTCACTGGTTTAATCATCAATGCCAAATGAAGAGGTAAAGCCAATGAGATAAAAATCGTTGTTTCTTACAGTAACTGCTATTTAAATTATTGGAATACTTTGAATGTTAATGCGAGAGAGAGCTTGGGAAATGTACAGGTATAGAGACAAAGCTTTAGCAATTTTGTACGATTTCATTCTTAACTTGTATTAATTCTTAACCTGTGATATTTTTGGAAAACTGCACTCTTTCTACCAGAAAATGTTCTGACAATAATAATAAATTCAGCTATTAATTCCTGATTTAGTGGAATCCTTGATGAAGTTTTGGAGATTTTTTTTTCTCACCTTACTCTCTATTAACTAATTGTTTTAGAAGGTGAAGAATTTGAGCTCCAAAAGGTAGATATTTTTAAAAATATTTCTCAGAAATTTCCTTTTCATGTTCTAGTGAAAATACCCTGAAGTCAAATTTAGGTATGACATGCACTGTGCTATTGTTAGAATAGCTTCAAAAGTCTAAAGAGGCAAGAGCCCCGTTTGCCCTGCTGCCCCCAACCCTCCAAACACACACTCACACCCACACCCACACCCACACACCGTATCTTAGTGCAGATCGAAAGAGATGAATTCTAGGCTAGTTTATGTGGACACCATCTGGTCCTCATATGCACTGGAGTGCAATTATGCTTCTTCTTTTACTGAAGTGGTTTAGAGTAATGACCTTGACTTCCAGTTTCGTGTAACCTATATAAGGGACTGGGAAATCACTACTCTGTTTTGACAAAAAAATGAAAAGCTTAGCAGATTGATAAATGAACAAATCTAGGATCCATAAGAGAGAGGCGGACAGAGGTCATACTGCTATCCTCAAGACTGGAGAGAGAGATACCTGAATATGCGCAGGGTACCATGACTTACTTTTCAGCAGGACTCACAAGCAGAAAGCTCTGAGGGAAACAGCTAGTGCAGGGAAACCTGAACTGAACCCACAAATTGCTAGAGGCTCAGTGCAGACAAGTCTGAGAGCTAAAAACTCCAAGGGGGACCCAGTCATAGGGGGGCCCAGTCATAGGGAGACCCATACGCTTTTGCGTGTTACTTTCAGGAACTTAACCTGGAGAATTTCAGAGAAAAAACCCCTGGGGCTTCCGGCAAGGGGAGGAGAAAGGAACCAGGTGGGAATACACCAAGAACACTCTGTGAGTGACAAGGCCTGCCCTCAGGAGAAACTAATTAACTATAGCTTAATCTCCTGGGGTATTGTCAGAGCCTAACTGTCCTGGGAAAAGAGCAATACCCGCCCCAGTTATCCTGTCCTGTCCTGTCCCACCTAGGAGGGGAGGAGGAGGGAACTGAAACGCTTTAGATTGCACAGTGTGGGCTCACTGAAGCCAGACACTTAATCACTTCCCCTCCCCCACCCCTCCCTACCACCTTACTACAGGCCTACTTAAAGCGGTTGCTTGTACATCATGTCCAGCTGTAACCTCCAACTACAGTTTTCTCCTGTCACTTTGGGAACACTGAATGGGATGCTTGACAATTTTATCATCGAAATATGTAGAACATAAGTTTGTTAATTTCCTCATGCATATATTTTTTTAATTTTTTAAAATCTAAATTGTCTCTTTGGCCCGATTATATTAGTAAAATACTTAACTAGTGACAGTTCATCGTTAGGGGAAATATGGGCTTCCCTAAAGGCATAAAAATGAGCACATAGCTAGTGATGAAGAACCTCCCTTGCTGTGAAGCGTAGGGTTTTGCTGTGGTTTTCTGACATGTGACCAGAACAAGATACTGACTGAGGTGCCAGACACAGAGGAGCTAAATGGGCTCCGAAAAGGACACGTTAAATAGGAGGGACAGAGAAAAGATCTGTGCCTATATGCAATCCTGTAGGGGTAAAGTAAGGATCTAGGATTAATGAGATGACAAATATGACAGCCTCTGTGGTAACAAGATATATTACATTCAAATATCCAAATTATATAAATTGCTTTGACTTTATATCTTTCAGACACCACAGATCAAAGCTTAATTGAATATAAATGAAAAACATTAAATTATGTCATATTGCTAAATATTTTGAATGTATAAGACCACAACAATGGCTTTTGTTTTCCAATTTCAGATAATTTAAAAAAGTCAATGTAATATATGTGCTTCACTCAATCCTAATCAGAGTTCTTTAAGACTGTATGATAAATGTGTTGTTCCACATAAAAACATAAAAATAAATTAGACCAATATACATAAAAATCTAGGTAATTTTTTAATTGCTATGAAACATCAATTATATCTGGAGCACAGAAGTCTTTTACAATAATTCTCAAATCTCTCAATGGCTTATACTTGTTTTGATCGGTGGACTGTAAGAAAATAAAAAGTATTAAAAAATTATTTTCCTGAATACTCAAAAGTTTCATCATGAACTTTTACTTCTGATAGAGTAAAAGCAATTTTATATAGTATACAACGTAGCCAGATAGTAACGTTTAAAAGATCTCGTCTTTTAACACCTTACACATTGGGTTTTGTTTCCCAATTCACCCTTTAACTTGAGGGTGTGTTACTTCTCTCAGGGTTGAAGTTTAGGAAAGGTATTGATTTTAGTCCCATCCACCTCTCTTCACCCCTGGCACTGGCCTGAGACGGTTATATTTAAGTGTTTTGTTCCCTACATCTCCTGGCTGCTGAGACAAATATTAGTACTCTAGTTTCTACTTTCCACTATGATTTAAATTACATTATGTAACAAGCACAATGTAAGTAAATTTTAAGGTTATATTTACATAATAAATATAATTTAAGCAAATACAGTTTAAATAAATAAATTAAATAGATTTATATAATAAATTTAAACCATAGTAGACATTTTATATATAGTGAGCCATTGGGATTTCACCTAAATTCTCATGAAGTTGGCAGTGCCCTTTAACATATGTTTATGGCAACTACATGGATGGGCCTTGGGAATATCATGCTAAACAAAACAAGTCAGACAAAAAAAATGTTAAGAACTATGATTTCACTTATGTGTGGGATATAAAACTAAAAGCAACAAGTGAACAAAGAAGAAAAACAAACAAAATCTCATAGGCATGGACAACGCATGGTGGTTACCAGAGGGAAGGGTGTGGGCATTAGTAAAGGGTAAGGGAGATAAAATAAGTGGTGATGGAAGATGATTTGATTTTGGGTGGTGGGCACACAATGCAATATACAGATGACATATCATAGAAATGTACACTTGAAACCTATGTAATCTTATTAACCAATGCCCCCCAATAAATTTAATAAAAATATTTTTTAAATATCTGGAAATGTAAACAATATTTAGATATTTTACAGTGGGAGGTATTTCAAAATGTTTATTTATCATATTGCCAGAAAAAAAATTTTTCTTATCAGTTGTTTTTAATCATTTTTGCTTTCCACCTTTATAGAATACCAGAGCTACACCCTAGGCAACTTTAGGGAGAAATTTATGATGAAACTTGGATTCCAAGTTGGCTTCTAAAACATGACTTCATTTTGTAGACATCTTGTGTTAATAACAAATTAATACCTTGTGTTTTAGGAGGCCTTGGCCATTTGCGTAAGGATAAGTAAGCACTATTGAAAAAAGAGAAAAAGGTATTTGTTCTAAAATACCTCACATATTCATTCATTCATTCACTCATTCATTCATTAAGATTTTATTTATTTACTTATTTTTAGAGAGAGAAATGGAGGGAGAAAGGGAGAAAAACATCAATGTGTGGTTGTCTCTTGAGCACCCCTTACTGGGGACCTGGCCTACAACCCAAGCATTTGCCCTAACTGGGAATCCAACCAGGGACTCTTTGATTTATAGGTTGTTACTCAATCCACGGTGCCACACCAGTGTGGGCTAAAATACCTTATATATTTACATACCCATTTGATTCTTCATCAGCTCTTAGCCATCTCCCTTTTCCTTTATTTTTTTAAATTCAGGAAAACTTAATATTATGGTTTTTTCTACATACCTCACACTGGCTGATTACCCTGGGCCATCATGCCGCATCATGAACTCAATTTTAGTCTCTGCTTTTGACATATTGGACAGTAGTCATGTTGTCCTGAGTGAGCAGAAGTCCATATTGTTAAGCCCATGTATTATATTTATTCTTGCCACCAAGGCAAATTTGTTCATGAACCCAAGGGGCAATGACAGGCATGTCTGGGAAATATTCTGACTGATATTCACACAAGAGGTTGTCCTACTCACTTTATTATGAGAGTACTTCTGAAGTCACTGTTTGGTAAACATTTACATGGGGAACGAATATCTTCAAGTTTTATGCCTTTTAGGAGATTCCTATCTACATACCTCTTTCCTAAATTTGGTTGTCACTAATTTTGCAATCTTGTTCACTCAAGTTCCTGACCATCCAGCCAAACCTTGGTCCACAGGACAAAAACTAGCATATTATAATACATGTAGCAGTTTCTCTTTCTAAGCAAAATGAACAACCAGGTGCACTGATTGAAGTTCTGCCCACTGGAAAAAGTTCTCTTAACTACCATCCTTTATGATGGCCCAGAATAGGGCCGTAATGTTGCAGCTGTCTACTTTCTGGTGGTGGCTGCTTATTGTGCAGGACCATCTGTAAATCAGGTCTAGGTCTTTTCTTCCTCTGTCGTCTGTTTGTAGGGGATTCCCCATGATGTCTATGTGCCAACTGGAGGTGAGAAGGCATTGTCATGGGAGTGGGGACCATGGGCAATTGGGTCACTTCTTCATGTAACTTACTTGTGATTTCAGGTCTTATTAAGACCCTGTTTTATCTGTATCTATAGATTTACCTATATGTACCCATCTATCTATAAATACACACACACACACACACACATATATGTAAATTGGATCACATGATTGTGGAGGCAGAAAAGTCCCAAGATCTGCAATTGGCAAGCCAAAAACTGAGCAAAGCCAATGGTGTAGTAGTACTAGTCTGAGTCCCAAGTCCTCTGGACCAGAACCAATGGCATAAGAGCTAGTCTGAAAGCCTGTAGACCAGAAAACCAAATAGAGCTGATTTTTCAGTTTGAGTCCAAAAGCTGGAAATGACCAATATTCCCATTCAGGCAGTCAAGCAGGAGGAGTTTGTCTTATTCACCCTTTTTGTCCTATTTAGGTCTTAATCAGATTGGATGAGACTTTCCCACATTAGAGAAGACAATCTGCTTTCCTCCACCTGCCAATACAAATGCTAATCTCATCTTTATACACACACTCATAGACATGCTTAGAATAATGTTTGACCTTGGGACCCAGACAAGGTGATTTAAAGTTTATAATCAGAGACTTGTTTCAGGGTTTCATGCAAAGGTGTGATGTGATTTACCTATGCTAAAAATAAACACTCTATTGATACAATGAGAATGACTGAATTGTATGGGTAGAAGTAGAAAGTTCTTTTAGGAGGGTGGTAAATCAAGGGAAAAATTCAGGGATGGCAGCTGTGGAGCAGATTAGAAATAATAAAAATCTGAATAGATTTTGAATGCAGAGATTACAGAATTTGGATATGTGTTGAAAATGTACTAACGGGGCCAAAGCCAATGCCAAGGTTTTATGTTTTAAAAAATGGAAGAAAGGAGTCGACATGATCTGATTTGCTCTGTTAAATTAAGTTGGTAAACAGATTTAGGTGAGAAAGAGAGAAGTTTGCATCTGACACCTTAATATGAAATGCCTATTAGACATTTAAGCTATTATTTATTTATCGAGTCTTTTGTTAATAATAGATTAAATTTTGACTCTTCCATTAACTCTGACAATTTTCATAGACAATCAAGAAACAAAAAGCAAAAGTGATAAAGTATGACCACACTTACACTGTGGAAGCTTATGACACATCTTCAGAATAGCTCTATCTGGGCATTGATAAATCCAGCTACACTTCCGAGAATCCAGTCTGACGTTATACACCCTGGACTCAAAGCCACTGTTTCCGGAGCACCCAGCTATGTGCTGGGAAGCAGAATGATGAGAACATAAACAAGAAACCTTTCAATGGGCCAATCTCTCTATGAGTTTGCTCCAAACTGCCTTTCCAGACTCATTATTTATTGCCTTCACACATTTTCTTCTGATATTTCAGTTACTTCTGCTTGCTAATGTCTTTTTTTTCTACCTCATATTTTTGCCTGTGCTTATCTTTTAGACTGAGAAGCACTGGTATCCCATTTTCCAATATTTAAGATCATTCACCTGAAATTCCTAAAACAATTACTCTTTCTTCCATTGTATTTTCAAGAGTCAAAATAAATTATGTTAGTTCCCTACATGAGAGTTTCCATAAGGCTATCAGCTGATTTCTCAACAGAAATACTTCAAGCTAGAGAGACTAGCATGACGTATTCAAAGTAATGAAAAGCTAGAACTTATAACCAAGACTACTCTATTCAGCAAGGCTATCATTTATAGTTGAAGGTGAAAACAAGAGCTTCCCAGACCAAATACGAAAACTAAAGGAGTTTATTACTACCTAAACAGTATTGCAAGGAATGTTAAAGGGCCTGCCTTAAGAAGAAAAGAAAAAAATATATAGAGAGAGGACATAGGAATAAATAATAAAATTGGAAAAAAAGTACCTATCAATAATAACATATTATCTTTTCCATAAAAATAGAATCCAAAGATGTGGATCTCAACTGAGCACATATGTATAGTTTCATATATTATATTGTTGATAATTTGTGAAAATATAGGTTTACAAAGGCTAAAATGTAGTTATATTTCTGTGGATTACTTAACATGTGAACAGGCTGGATTAAGGCTATTCAAAGAAAAGCATTAAGTGTTTTTGTTGCTATAAAATGGTCAGTTAGAGTTCCAGGGAATTCCCCACCAACAGCCAAGAAGGTGGCAGGAAGAGGTTCTTACACTGAGCATGCAGAAGCTACAAATAAGGGATAGGATCTGAGTGTGTGAAATGTTAGCAAGACAATTGAATAAAGAAAATATCCCACCCCTACTTCCAGTACCAAATTGGGGGTGGGACCAGGGGAAGGCAGGCACATGTGCCATAGAATCAAAATGGCTCATGGGGAGGTGCTAGACCAAAGAGGCTTGTCAGTTTAGACTGGGGAAGGAAAGCATTGGTTGGGAGGTGGACCCATCTAAAGTGAGCTAAAGTTTTGGGAGCAGACCCATCATTTTGAGAATGCACTTGGTCTATCTACCCTGAACTCAAACTAATATCATCTGAGGTCAAGAAAGAAAGTTCTTTCTTGTCCACCTGGTGATGCTCTTTTGCCAATGCATTCCCGAAGTCCCTGCCCTGGGAGCATGTGACCATGTGGCCCAGTCAGCCACGTGGTCCATGGCCATGCAGTCTCCAATGCAAGCTCCAGGAGGGAGCCTGAAATGTACAGCAGCTGGAAACAATTTTGAGCTACTTGGATGGGGAATAAGACCACTTAGTGGCTGCTTGCAGGTTCCAAAGAATGGTACTTTAAAATGGAGTTAGAATCCTGGATGCTGGTTTTTGCCTGGCCTTGCTCAGGATGGTTGGACTTTTTCCATGGCAGAAAGAGGAGATGGTCTTTCGGATGGGAGTCCACCATTTTCCCAGGCTGTGCAGCACCTGAATAAAACCTTTCTTTTGGCCAGTACCTGCCTCACAAGTTTGGCTTTTGTGGAAGCAAGCAGCCAAACTTCTGTTTTGTTCTGTTACATTTCACCTTGAAAACCCCCCACAGAATCAGTTTGAGATCTCAAAATAGTTTTCTGATGACTTTGACCCTGTCAACTATATTTCTAGAAAGAACAAAGACTCTGAAAAAGGCTACCAAACTCTTTTGTGAAAAAAGATTACTCCAATACCTGGTTTGCAATAATCTAGATTTTTAGAGCTATAAATAAATCCTATATGAAGAAAAGTGAAATTGGTTTTCCATTGAATAAATTAAGAATATCAAAATATATTTATCAACAAGTAAGCAAAGAATATATATTCATTGAAATGAAACAACTTGGATTACAAATTCAATCTTTAAGTAAAAGAATGCACTTAGTTGACTTAAGAAGTAAAATGAAATCACAAAAAATAATTTTGTTTTATATCATTTCCTTTGTATTCAATATATTGATCAAGGGTTTACACATACAATTTTGCAGTCTCTTTTTTTATTTTTTTCTGCATGCGTTTACTCCAGTGTTTTTTTTCACATACCTTTTATTGATAAAATAAAACCCATAAAATCATCATTGACTTGAAGATGATGACAAGTGTACATAAATCCTTGATATTTTTATGGGACTATAGTTCATACTGAGCTAGTGGCATAATAATTCAGAGTATATTTTCATAATTATGTAATTAAATACCTGATTATCTGAGATACAGTTTGTGTTCTGTGAAAAATCCATGAATTTATTGTTGAAGTTAAAATGTAGGATTATATTTAGAGTTTTTGTCTGTTTCCCTTTTTATATCTGTTACTGCTCCTTTAATTCTACTTAGAGTTTGTTTTGTTTCTCAGATGCATAATCCTTTCCTATTACTCATCTGTGTCTGTCCGTCCTTTTTGTTCTGCCTAGCTACAACCTTAGTCCTCAAAAACTCACAGGCACTTTTTTTATAACTAAGTTCAATGTGTACTCATCCTTCTTCCTCATTGTCACAGTCAAATGCATGTCATTCCCACTTATCTAGAAATCAGTTAACTAACTATCAAAAACTAGGACAACACCGAAAATACAATATAAAAAATGAGATACCAAGATTGTATTCAGACATGTACCAATCAACCATATCAGGAATCTAAGAGCCACAAGAAGTGTCATGGTATCCAAACACCATCCAAAGGATTGAATTTGGAATTCTTCTTTCAAAATGCTTGCTCAAATTTTAGTCATTTGGATTCCAGTTTTCCTTAAGAATATTTCTTCTCAGTTTTTCTTAGAATTTATTCATCACCTTTGTTATGGATTGAATTGTGTGTCTGCAATGAGATATGTTGAGATACTAACCTTCGTACTTGTGAATGTAACCTTATTTAGAAATAAGCTCTTTGCAGATGCAATCAAGTTAAAATGAAGCCATTAGGTTGGGTCTTAATCCAATATGGCACGTGCCCTTATAAGATTAGGCATATTTATGCATAAATATACACAAAGAGGAGAATGCCCTGTGAGGACATACACAGAAGGAAGTTGGCCATGTAAAGACAAAGCATATATTGTTGTTATATTGCCACAATATAAGGAAGAACTGAGGCTACAAAAAATTGGAAGAGGCAAGGAAGTGTTCTCCCCTACTGGTTTCATAGGAAGAATGGACCAACCACGACCTTGATTCTGGACTTCTAGCCTTCAGAACTGTGATACAACACAGTTCTGTTGTTTTAAGTCACCCAATTTGTAGTACTTTGTCATGGCAGCCATATGAACCTAAATTACCTTGACTTCAGTCATGCAATGTGCACAATTTTATTTATATACACTTTATCTTGAGCTTGACAACTGTCTTCATCTGTTTGGGCTGCTACAACAAAAAAGCATTGACTTAAACAGCAAATTTTTATTTCTCACAGATCTGGAGACTGAGAAGTTCAAGCTCAGGCTGCTGGTATATCTGGTGAAGGCAGTCTTCCTGTTTTGCAGATGGCTATTTCCTTATCGTGTCTTCAATGGCAGAGAAGGGAGGGGTAGATCAAGTTCTTATTTTTCTGTTAATGAAGGTACTAATCCCATTCACGAGGGCTTCACTCTCATGACCTAGTTACCTCCCAAAGGGCCCACATATTAATACCTCACACTGAAGGTTAGTCTTTTAATATATGTAAATTTAAGGAAGACTTATAAACATGAGGTTTATAACACTCACATTTCAACTTACTTAGTGCCTTTGTTTCTTCCATTACAGGCACATTAATAACAGTGTACAACAGTTCAAAAGATGTCATAGCTCTTATATCATGAGTATGGATATAAAAAGTTCATTCATTGAAGCTCATGAATTTCATTCTTAGGTTGACCTTCATGTCCTCATTATCACTCTACTTTATTTTCATATCTAACTGAAAGAAAATTAGTTCGTCTGATTCCCCTGTTCCATAGATGATTAGAAGTAGTAAATTGAGTGGGAAGGAAGGGATTCAAGAAATACCATCAGAATAAAAATTATTACAGAGGAGTGAAGTGGTAAGTTTAAAACCTGCCTTAGAATGTAAATTCTACTACTAATAACCTTCTGGAAGTTGAAAATTTAAAAAAAATCAAAACCCACTTTCTTCATTTGTTAAATGAAAAAACCCTAGTACCATTGTTATTATAAATAATGATGTAACATCTGACAAGTACCCAGCTAAGAAACACAGTAAGAGCTGCTGTCAATTAGGTTTTCCTCCTTTTACTTCATAGGATGTACAAGCCTAAAATCACAACTACAAGAGAAAGTCTTTTCTTAAATTATTGTTTAGTGCTATAATTGCTGAGCATGGATTTGTCATTGAATCTTTAATAAAATGATTAAATTGTGATAAAAATTAACAAGAATTAATGGAATTCCTTTTGGAATTTGTATTAGATGTATATTGCTGCTGTAACGAGTTACCACAAATGTAGTGGCTTAGAAGAAACACACATCTATTACTTTATCGTTTGGCAAGTCAGAGATCTGACCAAGGTCTCTCCAGGCTAAGGTCAAGAGGTCAATGGATCTGATTTGCTCACCTTTGCCAGCTTCTAGAGGCAGCCTATATATTTTGGCTTATGTCACCTCTCTTACGTCATCAAGACCAGCAACATAAATTCTTTACCTTTCTTCTATAGTCACATCTCTTCCTTTGGCTACAACCAGGAATGATTCACTCTTACGGACTCATGTTACCAGTTTAGTCTATCCCAGATTATCTGGAATAATATTTCTGTCTCAAGATCCTTGATTTTAGTAACATCTTGAAAGTCCCTTTTGCTATATAAGGTAACAGATTCACACGGCCCTGGATTAGGACTTGGAATTCTTTGGAACAGGAGAGGTTGGTGGAAACAATTATTTTGCCAAGAACAAAACCATTTTTTAATCTCTTAATTTAGTGTCTTCAGGTACCTTGTTTATTCTCTATACAAAATGACTAATTTTCAGAAATTTTGAAGAAATAAAATTGAATACTGTTTTTGGAATATGTTTAATAATTAGTAGAATCTCTGACATTTATTTATATTTATCAGAGTATGTTGGACTCATCTATACCCTACTTACTATTCATGTTAGTGCGTCTCTCTTAAGTATTATACACATGGAATAAACATTAATTACTTCTATTAGGCTACTTTCTATTTGGAGTATCCAGTGACTACAGCGTTTTATTTGCTTCTTGGCCTAATTCTAAATACCTATTCCCTAAATAGGAATTTATAAAATATGTATTACAAATGTCAGAGTCTTGAAATAAAAAGTAAAAATAAGAAATAAAAGCAGTTTTGTGAATCAACATACTATATGTTTTCAAATTTTGCTGTTTTATTTAGGAAAAGGGGATTGCATTATCATTTTCCATACATTTTCAGAGTTCTAAATATAATAACCTACTAAAGATTTATGCAATGGCTATAACTGTTATGTATTTGTACTGTAAGTGCTTTACAAATGTAAAAGGATCACTAGAATCTAGCTATAATTAGTACAGTCTTTTTAAATCAAAGACTTAATGGATGTTAAGAGATAGGCATAAAGAAACTGAGTTCTACAAGTATTAGATTACTTCAACATAATCATAAAGCTACATGCTAAACTAAATTTAATTCTACTGTGAACTTAGTTAAAAACTTAGGGGAACCCTATAAAGTAATGCAAAAACCCTATGCTAAGTGTATTCAGTACCACGTACCTTGAGAAGTTGTTTAGTCAACTGTGCAATGAATTTATTGTTGTTAAAGAGAATTATGAGTAAATAAAATAAATCTGTAACATTTATGCTAATTTCAATTTTTCAAATACTGTCAGTTCTCTCTTAGAAACTATGTCTCATTTAAATAAAGGAAAAGAAGGAAATACATTTCTTATGTATTGACCCCATGAAATTGGGAGAACCCTCCCACTATCACCACCACTGTTACCAAGGAGATAAATACTAATGACTCTTTGTGAAAGTAAAGAGAGTTGAGAGTCTAATAGTGTATAGGAATTGACAGCTGTTCCCTAGTGATTCATTTTTGTAAATGAAAAACAAATCACTCACTGATAATTGTATTTACACACTGTCTTTGGAGAAGCTAAAGAGATTTTACTTCTTTCTTCTTGTTTTTTTTTCCCCAAAGGTTAAGAAAAAAGAATTATAATGCCAACCATTGTCCCAGAATGTTACAAATAAAAGCCTTTAAAACACATTGGTTATTTCTGATAAATATTGCCAAGAGTAATGTGCTATTTTTATTGCACATTGATCACAGGATGTGGAACTGTAAAACTGAGAAACGCTCACTGTTGTTCTGAACAGAACTCGCATTTGATTAGAAAGCAGGCATGCATTTGGAAGCTCCAAAACTGAAATGTCAGGTAGCTACAGTATATTTAGTTGTGGCATAAATGCAGGAAGGAAAAATGTGCATTCCACTTACCACTACTCAGTACTTCCTCTTCACTGCCTGTTCTATTTTTTTAATGCATTAAAATTATTTTTGGGGTAAAGTGTCCATTTGAATGATTACTATGTTTTAAACAATTTTAAAAATGTGAAGGGGTAGCCATTCTTTATGCTGTTGAAGTTCTGAGCGAAGTCTGATGTCTTAAGTGCCCTCGGCAGCAGAGAAAGTGGGTGCGGGGAATAACACTAATCATAGGAGAACACAACACTGAAAATTGCTGCCTTCCAAATTGTTTGTTTGTTTTTCCTTTTCTTTAACTAAAGTAATTTTTGCTCTATTTATAAGGCAAAGTTAAGGAATGCTCTCCTTCATTCAACACATATTTACTGAGACATCCCATGAAACCTTTCTTCTTCGTGTACCCACAACTCATTACTTGGTTGTAGTACATCTTAAAAGGCAGCGTGGTTCACCGAAGAGTCAACTTGCAGACAACTGTACTTGAACAACAATAAAATAATTTTTTAAAAGACACACTTTTGACTCTTTTATAATAAGCATTTATAGTAGGAGATTTTCATTTTATGAGTCGAGTATAAAAATTTATGCCTGCTTCCAAATTTTCTAGAATTGACAGACTATAACTGAAACCATATGAAGATATCACATTTACAAAAACTAAAAAAAACTTGCATTTGAATTTCTGTATTGTTTTTTTAAGTTGTTAGATCCTCCAAGACATACTAACAAACCAATAACCGCCTTTATGAATTAAAATGGCTACTCTCTTTTCAAGAATGCCATTGAAACCAACCCTCTAACCATATTTTAAACTTTGATTTGAGATGTTATTTTGAAAGAAAAATGCCAAAGATGGAAGTAACTGTTTTATCACTGAAAGCGATGGCATCTAAACAGTATATATAGATCTCATGGTAGCTATAACATTGTACTCACTAACTTATGAATATTGAGTCTACTTTTTCTAATAACCGTCATCACTATACAACTATACTTGCAAAAATAACATTTGGTGACACTATAATGACATCTGAGGTGATATCAATTACAAAAATCTCATAGCTTTTCAACTATAAAAATTTCATTATGGTTAGTGTAGACCCAGTCCGCTTGTTGTTTTTAATTTTAATCTCAGTTTCTATTTAAAGCTTGATGTCCTCCTGTCTTTTAATTACAGACTAGAGTGGAGGTCTGGACTGTGTGCAATGGAGAAAAGAAGGGATCCCTGGGCTAAGAAATTTCACTTCTTCTAAATCATTAGCTTCTCCATTTATGTGACAGGAAAGGGTGGGATGGAAAAATGTAAATAGTTGTTTACTGAACAAGTTCAGGTGACAGACCTCTCTCAAAGCTGATGTTCTGTGTATCCTGTTAACAACGCCTAGCATTCAGTTTCCTTTCTGGGATAAATGACCAAATGCCAGTTCTTCAGCCAGTGGCTGGTTCAGAGAGTCACAAAAGGTATCCCCCTTTCAAATTTTCCTGATTTTTGAGACTTAGTGACCCTAAACTGAATTTCTACCACTGCCTGCTTTTCCTAGCCAGTGTTGATTGCCAGTCATCTTTCTCATGATCTTTTGCTGAATCTTGTCTATTAACATATTTCTCTATTTGAAGTATAGACCAAAAGACTCAAACCCAGATAACTACTTTAATATCCACTCATTCAGCCTAACCATGCCAAATAATGGGGACACAAGTGCTCTACTCTGTCACGCTATTATTGTTAGCATGCAAAATTAACTCTGCAAATATTTATTGAGCCATCAACGATGTGGAAAGAACTATTCTAGATGCTGGCAAAATAGCATAAAAAATTTCACTTATGGAGTGAAAATTCCTGTGGCAAAAACTAAAGAAGATAAGGATAAAGGTTTTGGAATGATGGATTTAGAAGTCTTTGATGAGGGTGGTGCTGTTCAAAACAGAATGATTAGTGAAAACCATAGTAAAAAGAGCTTATTTGAGGCATGACGCATGGGAAAGATCAGGCCCTGGGGTATTGGGGAGGATTCCAGACATATGAAAAAATAAGTGCAAAAGCCATGAGGCAGGAACATGGCAACTTGTTTAAGAAACTGAACAAAATATGGAGATATTTCCTATGATTCATTTTCGACCATTTCTCCCAGTCAAAATACAGTTGCTTGACACTCAGCATTGCCCTGCTCCACTACATTAAGGCCTGGCCAGTCTTAAACTCTCGTGACAGAACTACCTGAGCAGGATCCTGTTGTCATTAACATTGATAGCAAAACGCATTCTCTAACATGTAACTCCTTCTATATTGACACTTACACATTAAATAAACCCCTCCCTACTTCTTAGCATACAATAGACACCAATAATTCCCTGCTAAATGAATGCATGAAACTGTGAGTACTACAGAATTTGCTTTAAGATGATGAGTAATTTGATCATTTTTTTCCATCAGGTTTTCATAACTGAATTTGGTCTGACTTTCCCGGTCATCATTACCTGCCTGTGGGTCCATGCCGTATGCCCAGTAATCTGAGTCAGCAAATACTCAGTAACTGATGTCTTTTTAAAAACAATTTACCAGTTTCCAGGCTCTATCAAAATCACTGTACACATAATTTCAGCTTCACTTTATTGTTGGTTTTCACATATTCTAAGGAAATGAGATTTTGAGAAACTGTTGTCTCACTATAGGTCATAATATTATTGGGAAAGAGTAGAGTATAACGTTTAAGAAGAATACTTACTGGATTGATCTGTAGGCAAACCAATCAGTTTCTTGGAATTAGAAAGCTGAGTAGAGGAAAATAACATGATATTCAAAAAAAATTGGGGCTTGCACCGTAGTATTGTTATTTCCCCCGCCCCTGAGTGTTTTGATATTTTCTTGGTTAAGCCTTGGGAGAGGGAATGTAACAGAAGCTGGGCTCTTCACTGAAATTGCCATTAACTGGTTGTGTGACATCAGTCACCCTCCCGAAGCCAATTTAGATCCATCACCTGTGTAATAGCAGTAATGACACCTATACTGTGCATGTGTGAGTAGTAAATGAGAAAATGTGAATACCTTAGCAAAAACATATTAAAAATTCAGCAAAATGCATTGTTCTTGGTTAGAAGAAGCAAATCCAGAATTCAAAATCAGATCTGTCTCATTCCAAAGCCTAGACGTGGAACTGCTGCTCACAGCGCCACCTGTGGTGTGTTCCAGGCAGTTTAAATGATTTCTTGGTGTCATACACATGTCTACTTTTGTACTACTTTAATTCTTAAAAAAAAATTCCTTTGTCTTTTATAAAAAAGTGAGGGATAGCAGCTGCAAATAGGTGTTTACTTAAGAGACCAAGGCTGTTTACTGCAGTGTCTTGAAAAGTTCCCTCTTTTTGTTCTTAGTGTCTTGTGAAAAATATTCAATATTCCATTCCCTCAGGCAGTTTCAACTTATTCAGATTCCTAAGGGAAATTTTAAGGTGAAAACTGCACTAGGGTATGTTTCTCTTGAAAGAAAGTGGTGAGGAGGAAGGAGTACATTTCACTATCCGTGCTTGCTGAGACACCTGTAGAGAAATAATTCTCACCACCCTTGACTATAGGCTCTCGTTTTTACAAATGTGATACCTGAGAATGTTCTATTTGGGCATCTATTCACAATTGGGAGTTAAATTCTGAAAATTCAGTATTTATAGGCTGTGAGAAAAAATGTTTGAAATAGGGCAGACGATAGCCTAAATCACATACCCATTTTGTAAAGAATCAGTGACACCCAAGGACCCACAACCATGTACTTGGTAAAAAGGAGATAACTGTATTTCATACTGTGTTTTTAACAACAACAAAAACTTTCAGAAAAAATGGCTTGGCTATTATTTTAATAAGATAATTATATAATAACTAAGATATTAGGAAAACATTTTCTACTTTCAAATACCTTCACAGTGTATAAACTTCTGAAACAGACATAGTAGAAGCTTAGACCTACCAAAGTCTAAAGATATTGCTTTCATATATTTTTGAAAGTAGAACTATTTTTCCAATTAAACTTAAGTAGTCCTGTAATATAAAAAGAGATTAAGTGGGTGCTCTATTAGAATACTTTTTATTCATTCAAATTTCAACTATGTACATATGATAAATCCATCTATAAAAATCATGAGACTGTTTTGATAAACACATAAATATAGGTTGTCATGGGTGAAAATTGCAGCCGAATATCAGTTTCGGCATTCAATTTCTCTCTTCTTTTTTTCAGTTACACAATACTGAAAAATAGGAATCCACTCAAATCAAAGCAAACGGAAACAGTTCTCATAGGACCGTTGGTGACTTTGAGGCACTGTTGATTCAAACAAATCAAGTTTGAAGTGGAAGTAGGAGATTTTTGTATTAAATTTCTGAATTCAATAACTTCCCATTCCTGGTCAATAATGTAACAGTAAATACTCAAAAATGAAAAATAAACACAATAAATATATTCTAATATCACCAGTGTCTACTAATAATTAGGTCGCAAAAAGCACAAATGCCTGAGAATTACCTGGTACGCAGTTCAGCAGACTCCCGTGTTCTTCACAGTGCGCTTCCTAGGACAACTGTAGGTGAGAAGGCAGGCACACACATGTCATCAACATATCAAATACAGAATGTCACCCGGCCCCTTAATCATACACTTGTAAGAATCAATGTTGTATGCAGAGATAGCAGGTAAAGAAACCTAATTTCTTAAGTCAGCATAAAAATATGCAGGGGTATATGTGAGTGTTCAGAAGTATTATTTGGTATACATACATGTCAATTACAGTTTTTTCTAAACTTTTCAGTTTTGTACTTTTAATATTGCTTTAAAACATATTAAAGTTTGAATTTGATTTGTGGGAACCCTGAACACCTGGAGATGCTAATTTGAAACCCTTTGCTGTACTTCAGTGTCATCACCTTCCAGGTGAAGGAATGAGAGAGAGAGATAGAGAGATCTCATATTCAAATGTATTTTAACAAGATTTGAGAGTCCCCTATCTTTATTTCAGCTTTAAAAAATATACATCCCACACTGCCTTAATCAAGTGGTCCTCAGTCTATGTGATTTTTACCACCATGTGATATTTGGCAATGAATGTTAGAAGACAATTTTTCTTTTATTATTATTATCTTTAAATCCTTACCCCAAGATATATTCATTGATATTTATAGAGAGGAAGGGAGGGAGGAAGAGAGGGGCGGGGAGAGAGAGAGAGAGAGAGAGAGAGAGAGGCATTGATTAGGTGATTGCCATGTGTGCCCTGACTGGGGATTGATTCTGCAACCCCAACTTCTTTTGGCACATGGGATGAAGCCCCAACCCACTGAGCCATGCAACCAGGGGCGGAAGACAATTTTTGTTGTCCCAACAATAGGGGCCAGTGTTACTGGTCTGGTGAAAGGAGCCCTGGGGTGCAAGTGAAAACTGCGATGCACAGGACAGCCCCGCAGAAAGAGGATGCAGCAGAGAATGTCAATAGTCTCAAGGTTTGGAAACACTGCATTAGACCACTAATGTTACATCAAACATTTATATATCATTATGATTCTCTTCTGTAAACTCTATGGAAAACCCTTATTTCCATACATTCTCCCATTATGCAAAAACAAGCTCAAAGAAATCCCCAAAACAACAACATATTTTGTACCTAAATGTCTTTAAATGACAGAAATTACATATAGCACAGATGTTTCAAATTCTAAGAGTGCTTGGAATAACTTCCATATAACCCTCGAGTCTAACGATAAGGCCATGGTTTGAGAAACACAACAATAACACATAATCTGCCTGTCCTCACACGGTATTTCCCATTTGACTGAGTCCTGAACACGCAGTTCCCAGACACTCTACTCTGAATCAAGGTCGCGAACCTCCATGCACTCTGGTACTCGTTTATACAAAGGTTTGACTTACATGTATTGTATCAGTAACGTAATTTGCTCTGATTGTTGCTAGCATCAAAAATTATCTAGATTACTTGACAGTGACCTTCTTTGACATAGGGTTTTATAGGTCATTTGTTGCAGGATGCAGTCTTAGCTCAAATTATATATCTGAAAATAGCATCCATTTTATAGTTATGGGGCTTTTTATATATTTTTAAATATAATAAAATACCACAAACACTTCTT
This sequence comes from Tonatia bakeri, assembly GCA_004024845.1. NCBI lineage: Eukaryota > Metazoa > Chordata > Mammalia > Chiroptera > Phyllostomidae > Tonatia > Tonatia bakeri. The sequence continues at coordinate 43,746 of PVIA01001626.1, forward strand.
AAGGGTAGTTTTGTATGATGAAGTTTTGTATCAAGCACAGTTACAATGCTCATAAATGGATAAGTCACGTTACCCTCAGTAGTGATTCTTGAGGGAGATTTTTCAGTGTCACTGAGCTATGGAACACTGCAAGTTGAAGTTCACAAGTTAATGGCTTGCCCTTTTCTGACAGACCACCAGATTTTCACACTATAGCTAACACTTTGCCTCATCCAGCAACTCAGCTGTTGACAAGAGCTCTTAAGCTAGTCAGAAGAGAAAAAAAAAATAGAAAAAAAACAAACCAACAACCACCTACATCAAGAGCTAACAAATAAGGAAGAAAAATAATAAAAATTAAAAAAACAAGTAAAGAATGCTAGGCATTTAATAATGTTGGCACCAAATATCTCAGGTGAGTTTCCTATATCACTTATATTGTATATTGGAGTGTATTTTGCATTTTAATATATGTATTTTAATCTAGTTAATTGGAAAGGTTGTCACTCAACATAACATTATTTTACAGGAAATTTCTTAAGTCATACTAATTATTTTAATATTTCAATGTCTTTGGATTTACTGATTAACTTCATTAGAAATATTAGCAATGAATAAATTGATTTCATGACAAAATTATCGTAGAAAATATTGATTTTATGTCAAGAACAAGGTAATATTTTTCATAAACACTGAAAACACATCCAGGAAATTTTCCTGATTCATTTTCAGAACTGGGGCTGACTTCTAGGTACACTAATGTGCTTTAGCTAATGAGTTCTGTTTCAAAACCCAGCATTCATTATACTCATCTCCACTCAGAAGCTATGTTCCAAGCCAAAGCCCCTTTGCAATCCCGAGTCAATCTCTCAACCTGTCCAGCACATTAAACAACAAATCCATGTCACACTCATACACACTTTGGTTTATGTGTCCGGGTGTCCTGTTTGATAACACATACTTACTCGACCAAAGGCATCATTGTTAAAACTCTTAGAAATAAATGGGGATTGGAAAAGTCAAACACTTCAGCACAAATAAAATATTTTAATGTAGCAGTTATTATTAGCATAGTTCATTCAAAAAGAGTAGAGTATCTTTAAAATTTATTTTATGGAAAAGTTAAGGAATGACTATATTATCATATTTTATTTATCTTTTTGAAAATTATTCTGAAAAAAATATCATTGATAATGTGAACCAAAGATATGGCTTTGGATCCTTTAAAGGCTGGTGAACTATATTTTATGGGCAATTATAGAAATGCATATTTAAAACTACCACAAAGTTGGTAATGGTATGAAGGAATAGGAATATTTTATAAGAATAAAATTTTTTTAAGGCATAGCTAGAGCTTCTAGTCATTGGATCCTCTTATTCAATCTGCCTGGTCCTGATTTTCCTGTCCAGAGCATATGTTCTATATTCTTTAAAAATGACTACATTTGTAAATGTATTTTATTTTACAAAATTAACACTATTAAGACAATATAGTACAATGATTAAAAGGGTTAACATTAAAATCTGAATTTTAGTCTTAAAATTGCAGTCTTAAAATTTAGTCTTCACTGCAGTATTGAACTGAATGTTTCCTTATCGGTGATATAACATTATTAGGAGTATTTGGCACATAGATTTATTGACAAAATAAAAAAGATAATTCTAGCCTTGGTTGGTGTGGCTCAGTGGATTGAGCACCAGCCTGTGAACCAAAGGGTCACTGGTTCGATTCCTAGTCAAGGCACATGCTTGGTTTGCAGGCCAGGTCCCCAGTAGGGGGTGTGCGAGAGGCAACCACACATTGATGTTTCTCACCTTCTCTTTCTCCCTCCCTCTCCCTCTGTCTAAAAATAAAATACTTTAAAAAAAGCAGAAGATAATTCTGTAAAACAGTACTTTGCTTTCACATAAAAGTCTCAGTAAATGATAATTACTACTGTATTGGTTTGAAATTATTAATAAATTTAATGATATTAAATAAGAAATATTATGATTCTGGACAAATGACAAAACCATGAGTTTATGGGACTCTTGGTATCAAGGGGAGAGCCTTTCTTTACACACACAGATACACAAAACACACATATAATAATACTACTAAAAACAACATAAAAACTTCTAGAGCATCCTGACAAGGAAATTGATTTTTCCCTGAAATAATGTAAATAAATCCCTCTATGTTTACAGACAAATGAAGTGTTACCCAGCAATTCTAAGGTCTCAAAGGATAGATATGTAATTACATAACAAGGGCTAAAATTAAGGAGTTATTCCCCTGTGAAATAATAATTGATTATAAAGTTGTGGGTTTATTTCTGGGCTCTGTATTTAGTTACATTGATCTGTGTGTCTGCTTTTATGCCAGTACCATGCTTTTTTGATTACTATGGCCTTGTAGCATAGTGTGATATTAATTAGGCAGCATGATGCCTCCAACTTTGCTCCTTTCTCAAGATTGCTGTTGCTATTTGGGGACTTTTGTGGTTCCATATAAATTTTTGAAATATTTGTTTAAGTTCTGTGAAATATGTCATTAGTATCTTAATAGAAATTATGTTGAATTTATTGATTGCTTCGGGTAGCATGGACATTTTAATGATGTTACGTCTTCCCACCCATGAACACAGTATGTGCTTCCACTTATTTGTATCTTCTTCAATTTCTTTCTTCAGTGACTTATAATTTTCCAAGTACAAGTCTTTTACATTCTTGGTTAAAATTATCCCTAGGCATTTTATTTTTTGAATCAATTGTAAACGGGATTGTTTTCTTAATTTCACTTTCTGTCAGTTTATTATTGACATATAAAAGTGCAACTGAGTTCTGGATATTACTTTTGTATCCTGGTACTTTACTGAGTTCAGTTAACAGTTCTAGTAGATTCTTGGTAGCATCTTTAGGGTCACATTAAAACCATGGTGAGATATCCCCTCACACTGGTCTGTCCAATGGCTGTCGCCAATAAATCAACAAATCGAAAGTGCTGGCGAGGACGTGGAGAAAGGAAAACCCTTCTGTAATGTGGGAGGCAATGAGGACTGGTGCGGGAACTGGAGCAAGGAGTATTTAGTTTCCTCAGAAAGTAAAAATGGAACTGTCTTATGATTCACAAAGTTTGCACATATCTAGTAATCATTTGATTATGTCTTTTCATACTTCTGCTGCATTGCTTCTTTGTACTTCCAGAAAATGACTATGATACATAGTGAATTATTGCTGCCAAAGATAAAATATGTATTTCCTTAACATAAGATGTTCTTATTGGTATATTTTAATAAGCTGTCTAACAGACAAAAAATTATGTTTCTTAAAAATGCACTCTAATTTAACTTTAATATTTTAAAAATAGCTGTATAGCATTATATATATATATTTATATACAAATATGTTTTAGTGTTGCTGAGTTGAAAACTGCATAGAAAACAGGTAATCTAATATATATAAATTTTTAAAGATTATAGTGGAAATAGCAATGAATATTGGAAGATTTTGTACTGAGAATGACATATAACATGTTTAGATGCAGTGGCTCAGTAATATGCCAAGGTGAAATTAATTATAATCAACATTATAGAACTATATCATAAAAATAATTATGTATTAAATTCTACATCTGAGAATTTTTCTGAAGAAAATTGAAACACTAATTTGAAAGAACATAAGCACCCCTATGTTCATTGTAGCATTATTTACAACAGCCAAGATTTGGAAGCTGCCCAAGTGTCCATCAGCAGATGAGTGGATGAAACAGGTATGATAGATACATTTACACGATGGAATCCTACTCAGCTGTAAGAAAGAAGAAAATTTTATCCTTTGCAACAGCATGGATGGACCTGGAGAACATTATGCTAAGTGAAATAAGCAAGTCAGAGAAAGACAAATACCATATGAGCTCACTCATATGTGGAATCTAATGAACAAACTGAACTGACAAGCAAAACAAACACACACTCATAAAGGGCAGGCTGACAGCACTGGGGGGCTGGGGAGTAGAAGGATTGAGCAACAAAGAAAAAGAACTTGTGGACATAAATAGCAGTGTGGTGATTGCCGGGGCAGAGGGAGTTGAATGGAGATGGAAGAGGGTCTAAGGGGTATAAATGGTAATAGAAAATATACAATAAGTATAAATAAATATAATGTGAATGGAAAAAGGAAAAAAAAATTATTCCCTATCTTACCAATCTGTGTAGCACAAGGGAAAATGTAAATATTAGAAAGATTCTCTGTAGCCAATAATTATAGACATCAGCCCTTACCTACACTTATTAGGCATTATTACCATTGCTTTAATAAAGACAGACGGGAAACATACCATTTGGTGGTATAGTCTTCAGTTTTCATCATATAAAATATACATTCTAAGCTATATATTACTTTCTCTATTTCGGGTATAGTTTATCTCAAGGATACTATTTGTTATATTCCATTCAATACATAATCACTGAGGTTTGACTGTACGCCATCTACTATGCTGGGAAGCACCAAAAATATATTAGTAATCAAGACAGACCTATCCCTGTTTTGTAGATACTGTAATATCGATAGGAAGATAAACATTGTTCTAGTGATTATATGTGTATTCAGTATTAAGAGATAATTGAACAAATAGTTTCCTTAGAATTGAAAGGAGGGGCAATGGGACTAATTACAATGGAAAATAGAAAAAATATCATGTGGGAGAACCTGAAATCAAGAGTAAGCGTGGCCCCGTTAATCCCTAAAATAATTGCAGTCTGTCAAGAGATAGATGTGTGGAGGCGGTGTAGTAAGGTGAAAAGAGGAGGCAGGTACCAGCCCAAGGAGACAGGCCTGTTGTGAGCCCCAGTGTTTACAATTGTCTAATTTCCTTTGGGCTTCCACAACAAACACACAGACTGGGTGCTAATGGACAACATAAATATATTTTTCACAGTTCTGGGATCCAGGACTTAGATCAGAGTGCCAGCATGATCAGGTGGGGCCCTCTTCCCATTCACAAATTTCTCATGGTCTCAAATTGTTGAAGGAGCTAAGGAGCTCTGTTGGGTCTCTTTTAAAAGAACACTAACCCCGTTTGTAAGGGTTTCACCCTTATGATCTAAGCACCTCCCAAATGCCCAGCTCCCTAATACCATCACATCAACAATGAGAATTTCAACATTTAAATTTGAAGGAGGGGCACAAATATTCAGACAATAGCAAATATTTTAAATTTTTATGTCATTTAGTCAAAGAATGAAAGCTTGTCACTGTGAACCCCGCTCACATGTTGTTTCTCAATGATTAAACAAATATTTATTGAATGCAGTTTTCCTAGAGTACTGAGTTAAATGCCACAGTTACAAAAGGTTAGAAAGAGACATGAGCTAAACACAGGTCTAATAGAGTTAATGTAAGTTACTAAGCGATGGTAAGAAAACAATTAAATCGCACTTCCAGCACAGGTAGGGATGGAGGACCTGGAAGAGCCTTCTGCAGTAAGACAGCCCAAGAAGGCTGAAGGTCCAGCATATGGTTGTGGCTATGCAGAAAAGTGGGGAAATTATAGGGTAATTAAGTTTAATACTAATGCATAGTGACTGATAAAAGACAGATTGTGCAAGACAAGGAACTGGAATTCTAGTATCCAGAGACTACAAAAAGTAAATTAGGCACCTAGTTCTAGGTTTCTCTTTAAATAAAGAAGTATGTATAAATAAAGCATTTACATGTATTAAATTGCATTCAACAATTCCTATTAGTTGGAATTCTAGGAAAGGAAAAATATATACTTGGAATGAGGGATAGTTATGGACTACAGAGTTGCCAAAGGATCAAAATCACTAAAGGATCAAAACTAATTACAATGGAAGGTTTTTGTTATTATAAATACCAAGGATATATAGTCTTAGTGTATAAAATGTCATGATCTTATACATTAGTTTCAGAATCGATCACTCTCATTTAATTTTTATTGTGGCAAATATATATGTATAAGAATTTTTGCCATTTTAACCATTTAAGCATACAAGTCAGCGGCAAACCTATGATTATAATGTTGTGTAACCATCACCACTGTCTATTCGCAAATTTTTCCATAACCCCAAACAGAAGCTCTGTGCTTATTAATTGATGACTCCTGTATATCCTCTCTCCCTGGCCCCTGGAAACCTCTAATCTAGTTTCTGTCTCCATAAATGTGACTCTTCTAGACACTCGTATAAGTGAAATAATACAATATTATCTCTTTTGTGTCTTGATTATTTCACTAGGTTTAGTTCCTCGCTTGGGTGGGCCAAGATCTTGAATGCGCTGTCCACCTCTCACAACCCACTTCCTCCTCATGGCTATGTGACGCCCACTTAAAATATCTGAAGTAATGAGACAGAGATGAACATAATCACTGTTTCCGTGACAGAGGGGTATGTCCACAAGAAACATCATAAGAAATGTGATCTGGGGATTAAACATGACAATGTAGTAGTGAATGCTACTGGGTGCTGCCCAGACTTCCCTTTTAAGCCTTCAAGACCAAGGCTTTCATTTTTTCAGCTTCCTGATGTGTCAGGACTTGACAAATCACAGCTGATATTTGCCATCCCTGGGGTTAGCACAAATTTGATGCCTGGTTACATGTTGGCTAAAAAGGCATGATCAAAGCCTGAATTCAAAACAAATCTGATGGGATTGACTGAGACATCCCTTGGAATGGTGATGAGTTTCAAATCCCAGCTCTGCTGAGTGCTACTTGTCTTATCTGCCTTTAAGTTTCATTCCCAAGATCACTTTCCAATAAATTTCCTGCACACATCTCTTTACCAACCTAATATATAGAGTAAATTATTTAAAATAATGCCAAATAACTGTTAAAACGAATTCATAATGCTTGAAAACATTTTTATTTAATCAGCACATTTTTTTCTATTTCCTTCTCAGATCACAATCATTTGTTTCCCATGAAACCACAGTGAGCAGAATTCAATCTTTAATGATATAGAGCATGAATGCCAGTGTCCTTGACTTTGAATGTGGACTTCGATTACAATGGTATTAATTATAAGCAAAAAATGCCCAATAAGATTTTGATTAGATGGCATTGTAACATTTATGTTACAATGTTACAGAGAGTAACATTTTATTCTCACTGTTCAGTGATTTTGAGGACACCTTCTGAGAGATTAGGTGATTATAATAACACATGTAATAGAATTAGGGCTAATCTAATTGCCGTGTCCTGCCTTGAATGACCTATCTTCTCCCTGCCTCTCCCTAAATGAATCTGGAAATGAAATTCAGCAGGCATCTCAAATCTCCTAAAATAAGTAATGACTTATTCTGGTTACAAATATTATGCATCTTTTGTTTAAAAAAACAATATAAACAGGTTTGAAATCTAATCTTTTCTTTAAAAAAAAGAGTGAAATACTACAGTGTATAATGAAGCTGCCTTCACTGAACTGATCCTCTTAACTTTCGCAAACTAACTACAATTTAGCTCATCTGTCCATGCACTGAGGCATCTGTATGTGAAGATATTTTTCCTGTGCAATGTGGTGCAGTGGTTAGAAGTGCAGGCGCACTGGCAGGACTTTGTCTGTTGACATCCTATCCTGCACATGCACCCAAAATCTGGACAAATGACCTCATCACGCTGTGCCTGGATTTCTACCTACAAAATCAGAGGAGGAATACTACTCTTCTCAAAAGTCTGTTGTAGGAATAAAGGACAATACGTGTTCCTAGAATGTGGTCACTGCCAAATAATTGGATTGTATTAAATATCTTATTTTAAAAATATCACATTCTGGTTCTATATATATATAGATATACATATATATATCGGCATATATATATGCCATTAAACTTGTTGTATATCTATATATAATTAGATAAATATACTATGTTTACACTAAAATATAACATTTAAAAATTTTAATTCCCATTGGAACGGCCAGAACCTGTTGTATGGTTGAGCTAAAAGACAAAAGCAGCTGAAAATGGATATGATCAAAGAATCGACAGTTAAAAATGATAAGACAGTACAGATGCATTTTCAAAAAGATTCTAGATTGAAACTAGAAAGTGTTAAATTTAGGAAATATGCAGATATTAATCTATATAAAACAACACAATAAAACTTATCTGTGAATTTTTGTGGTTATAAGATAGATATACATTTTATGAGTGGGCATCAAGGAATGAATGATCATTTAACAGATATATCATTGGCCAAATCATATAGAAATCTGTCTAGCCCAGATTATAGGCCCGATCCAGCATGAATAAGCCTAAATGTATATGAGCAAATACATTCACTCATTTATTCACATGCAGTTTACTCATGAGCATCCTGTGTTTCAGGTGTGATGTTACTAGCTGCCCCTATGGAATTTATGATCTAGTGAGAATAAGTGATAGGTTATAAAGAGTTAACTATAAATCTCAATGAGAGGATACAAAGGTGAGGAAACCCTGTAAATCAGCCTGGCAGGGTGAAGTCTAAACACTATTTGCTGTTCATAATGTAGCAAAGTTATCAATTAGTGTCCTTCAGCCTGAGTCTGGAGGAAGCACAGTGTAGAGTGAAGAAGATGGGCTTTGGGGTCAGGTTTCTAGGTGCAAATCCTGCCTCCACTGGCCGTGTGACCTGTGTTAGGACAAGCCGTTTGGATAGTTGAGGATTATTTTACATGGAAAGTAAACACAATAACCCTACCGCTTATCTCACAGTCACCGAATAGATTCACTGAAGCAGTGGATGCGCAGCACAACACTGTACCTGACACGTAGCAGGTTTGTGTTGCAAGTTGGGCTCCGGGGAAGTCAGCTCGGAGACAGGGTTGTTCACAGGCTGGCAGTGCACTAGGAAGTGCTTTGAGGATGGACACCTATGCAGGAAATGTAAGAAGGGAAGTGGTCAGAGAAAGGTCACCCTACTAGATGTTGATATTTTATACACTGATATCAGATAGTCCTCATGGGCTGACTGCTCTCAAGACAGACGTGAAGCTGGGCCAGCTGGTCTGCAGAAACCAGCAGTTCTCAGAACAGCTGATAATGGTGACACATTACTGGCAACATTCTCAGCAGCGAGGGACTAAATCCAAGTCTTGGGGGAAGATCTGGGAGGCTCGACACATGATCCACTAGAGGATTCAATTAATGTTAATGATTTAGTATTAGGTATTGCCATTTTAATCCCACTTTAAGTGGACTTTGGTTAGATAAGAGTGAGTTAAATTGCTGATAGATGCACAGGAGCTATCAAACTACCAACAATAGCAGAAAGTAGAAATGGCAAAAATAAGTTTTGAAAACATTTACCCATTTTGACTCAACAATTACATACTTAGGAGTACATCCTAAGGAAATAATATAATGCACAAAAATCTTTAAACTAAAGATTGTGTAGCAGACTGACCATTATAGTAGAAATAAAAGTCGAAACAAGTTAAATGTCCAGCAGCAGTGAATAAATAAATGGTACACCCATCAAATTCATAGAGTAGAATACTCTTCAGTCATTAAAATAATGTTGTGGGCAGATGTTTATTGACATCAGAACAGGTTAATGCTATACAAAGTGAAAAAAGAAACAGATTGTAAAGTATCTCTATACTACATAATGTTTTCTGATACACACACACCAGAGACTTATTCCCAAGGGTCAATGACAGTTATATTGAAACTTGAGGTTATGGAATGTCATATTTTCTTTGTTTTACTTGTTTGTATTTTATTTTCCTTTAATATATTTCCTTAAATATAATATTCATATGAAAAGGTATTTATAATGTATAAATTTGGTCTACAGAACAATCATAAAAGAAAAGTGCATGTACTCACCTCCAAACTAAAAAATATATAAAGTATGACATATGCTATATACTGTACTATGCTATCATAATAATGATTATAATATAAAATAAAATTAATATAATCTGAATACACATAAAGTGATGGTATTGTATCACTAAAATGAGAAATATAAGCATGGTAGAATACAAATGGATTAGGGAGAGATCCTAAATTGGTCCAGAAGTGATTTGGCCAAGACAATACCAAGGTTACAGATTTGGATTGCTCACATTTATAGACCAGGTGGTCTAGTAGTTAAGAGTGCAGGCTCTGGAGTACCTCTAGTATCAGATCCAATCCCTTCCAAACCGAACAGGGTATTCTGTGTGTTCTCTGACCAGGGCAGGGAACTTTTAGAGAGTAGCATTCTTTAATATGGATGCTATATTGATATTATGCAGTGTAAGTTTGTAGTTCAGGCTTCTGAAGTCATTTACTTTTACAGGATATTGTTTTATTTTATTGTATGTTTTGCTATTAAGCTATTTTATTTCAGTAATTTAGTTTTTCAATCTAAGTTATTAAACTTTTCATTCACATTATTGTCATTTTACTAGTTTCAGCAGCTATTAAGATAATTGTTTTTTTTGTACTATTCATTATGTCTTAGATTAATTAATTAATTCTCTGAGCTCTGTGCTATCTGAACGTTTTACAAATGTAATGCTGCAAAAAGCCCAGGCCAGGCGAGAGCCTTGGGGCCATATGGAGGATGTGGAAAGATTGTCTCTTATCTGTTCTTCAGGGCCTAGCCCTCATCGTCATCTGCCCTCACCTCAGGTTCCAAGAGTTACTCTACAGACAGAGCTAAGTCCCTCTCTGGGAATTCACTTTGCCCAAACTTGCTGCCTTTACCAAGGCTAGACCCTCTTCTCCTCCCGCCGGAGCAACCCGCATCTCATGTCTCTGATGGACTGATGTGGAGTTAAAAGGGCCCAGCCCGCTTGTTTCAGTTCAGATCAACCCCGAGTGGCCGTTCCAGCTCCCCAGCTCCTTATGGAATCAGACTGTGGCATCCTCTGGAACTACGCTGCAGGTGTCCCATGTCCTCCTCTACGCAGCCCTGCGGCCATCACTCCCGCAGCTACTGCTCTCCCGGAAATGCCCGCACTGAAATCCCTGTCTCAGAATGCTTCCCAGACAGTGCAGCCTCTGACAACTCTATGCTTAAGGCTGTGCATGCATATTTTTTAAAATTTAAATAATGGTTGAATAGGAGTTGATTATGTTAGCTTAGACATAATGATAAGACTAGGCCAATGGAAAACATTTTTTTTTATCATCCTTAGAAAGAAAAAGTAGCTTCTTGTGAAAAAATAAAGTGATTAACCAGTTTTTGGTGAGATAACATATAGTTCCATTCCTGCCCAATCCCCAGCTATAGGTCAATTATGGATGGGTGTTTTGCCTTAGGCAAAACAAAAAACAAATGCTAACTATATTGTAATATGGTTTGAATTATCATCATTTTTTATGCAATTAATGACATGAAAATTCAGAGTTATCATAGGATCGATCCATTATTATTCTGGAGTCGTTGGTCTACAAAGTGACACAGCTGTGTTTTTAAAATTGATTCAGTGCCAGGGATGGGTATGGGTTATCAGGGAGAATTGTAATTCATAGTTTCCAGAGCTTTTGTAAATTGAAAGGAAGCCCACAATTAATAGTCACTTTTTGTTTCAGGTCACCAGCATATTTACCTAAAAGAAATTAAGGTGAAATACTTTTTCTTGGTCAACTTTTAAAAGAGATATTTAATAAATGCCAATCTCTAATTTGCCTTTGTAAGTATCACCATTTGCTAGGAAAAAATGAAATGTGAAACTGAAGACTGGACCTATTTCTAAAATTTTCTTTGTCATGGAAACTTCTGTATTTTCTCTTAATCCCAAAGGATAATGTCAACTTCTAATTGGCTTGAGTGAAAGCTGATAAGTAACTCTTCCAAACGTCTGTAACAGACACATTTAATTTCATTTGTCCAAATGCCATGTTTAGCTGCTTACATTTTTCTCCCAGGGCATTCTCTTGTACTGTGTCACTCACAATCTTGTTCTTGTCTATCTGCCATTTATTAAGAACAGAAAAATGGCATTATTACACAATCTCCCAATTTTACCAGAAGTCTGACACTCATCTCTCACAACCTGATCACAAACTTAGTCATTCTAGTACAGTTTATTGGGTATACAGAATTACATCATTCCTAATGATCCATTTAGAATTACTTATTGTATATCTATTTTAACCATTATGTTCCCCCATATGTGCTTATAAAATGTATTATATAAATACATATTTAGCCCTGGGCTGTGTAGCTCAATGGATTGAGTGCCGACCTGTGAACCCAAGGGTCACCTGTTTGATTCCCAGTCAGGGCACATGCCTGGGCTGAGGGCCAGATCCCAGGAGGGGGCATGTGAGAGGCAACATCACATTGATGTTTCTCTCCCTCTTTTTTTCCTTCCCTTCCCCTCTCTCTAAAAAAATAAATTAATTAAATCTTTAAAAAAAGAAATAAGTATTTATAAGGATAATATTATAGACATTTGTTAACAGGTCAATAAAATTAAGATGTGCAATTCTTACAGCATCTCTCAGAACTTTTTGTCTGTTTAATAATTTCATTACATGGTTCATTTAGCATGACATGTTCTTGCTCCATCATCATTATTTCCTAAGAACCATAGATTTGGTTTTAAAAACCCACAGTCCCTCTGTACCACCACATGCTTCCCAAGGTGTAGTTGATTAATGGATCTAAATGTTATTGTTTTTGTTTTTTTTCTGAACATCAAGCAAATATTTACAGCAATGATGTACACTTTCACCATTTTTATAACTCTCAAACCCACTCATACTAATTCTGTAACCATGTGCTACTAGCACTACTACTCTATTATTCCTTTTAAAATTGTAAAGCTCAGATTTTTAGAGCATTTACTTGACAGGCATTGTTTTATGAGCTTCATGAGCATGTTTCACTCAATGTTGCAACAATCTATGAGGCAAAGTCATCATCCTCATTTTGGAATTAGGAAATCTTTTGTTTTGTGGGATGATGCCCAACCAACTGAACCACACAGGTCAAAGTGGGATCACTTTTAAATAAATATGAATCTAGCAGTATTCATTAAACATATATTTGTGTCCATCTTTTTAATACGATATCTACTCAGTAACATTTACTTGGTACTAACTGGATTTCAGGCAGTATTTTAGATACTAGAGATGTCACAAGGAACAAACTAAGTAAAGTTCCTGCTCTCATATTGATAATGTTTTAGCTCACTTTCTAGAACTATGCTGAATCATTGTGTTGTCTGAAAAAGGTGGGAATCAGAGTGAAGTAGATAGTATACCAACATCACTGCAAAAGAAAATGTGTTTTGCAGTTAATTTTTTTCAGGATTTTTTTTCTCATGAAATAAGCTTGCTAAGGAAGCCTGTACCACCAGTTATTTTCAGGACATAAATGATGATATTTACTGACCATCCAAGAAACACAAATACAAAAGAAAAGAATTATACTGTGGGTGTTTTATTTCCACTTGAAAATGGTTTCAAATGTGAGAACCTCACCCATAGGTCTCATATGCTAAAATTCAATATTAAATAAAACATTTACTATAAAATACAGAGTATAGCACTACATTACCTAAAAATAACAATATTTAATGTAGTATTTTTAAAGGAGTATGTGAAAGTGAGATCAGAAATAGCGGGGTGAGACATCACCTTGGTCTCTCTTCTTGATATTTCAACTGTTTAAATAGCTACAATTCCACAATGGATTCCCAGCTCAATGCACAAACATGCCTGACAGATCTGAGCTTTGAAACATGTGAAGGTGGGTGAGAGGGAGTGGACTGAGGAGGTGAGAAGAGAGAAACGCTGAGACAAGCCACTGATGCAGCCTTACAACCAGGAGCTCATGAAATTGCTCAGTCTAGAGAGGGGAGGAACCAAGTTGTGAATGGCCTTCCCTTTAGCCAGGAAGAGCAAAAGATTTGGTGGCATTCCTGTGGGAGTGGGCAATAGGAACTGCAGCTGAGCCCAGTGACCCTGATAGGGACATAGCCCAGAGGTGTAGCTGCAGTTTTGGACAATTGACATTCCAGACATGGGAACAAAGTACAGATCTTGGATGCCTCTTACATCCTTGAGCTCACCTTCTTTTGCTCTTGGTATTGGGTTGTGGAGCACATTATCTGCAAACCCAAGAATGGGCACAACAGAATCACTTTTGCTCTGAGTAAAGGACGTTGGAAATACAAGGGTTACTCTATGGAAGACCAATATCTCCATTACTAGGAGGACAAAGCAACTTAGAAGACAACAGATTACCCCACTGACACCACCCACCAGCTGTCATAGCTACACTGATGGCAGTGTCTGGCTGTGGTAGACTGTTCTGGGAGTTCACAAATTTGGAGCCCTATCACTCACTGTGCTCTGTTGTGGAGTTGGTCTTCTAGGACTGGAACCACCAGATCACCAGGAGCCACCCACCTTTCCATTTCCCCCCCATGCTGTGGAGACTTGAAAAGCCAGGGAAGTTCAATAGAGCTAAAAAACTTGTGATTCAGAATCACCAACTGGAAAATGATAGAAAATCTTCTGTGTATCAATCTACTAGAAAAGTGCTACTCATACATAGATGCCTAGACAGTGAAAGAATCCATTAAATATCATGAATAATCAAGGTAGAGAGTCAGCTCAAAAAGAAAATAAAAAATATCTCCAGAAAACAAACTTAAAGGTATAGAAATATATGATTTAAATGGCATAGATTTCAAGATGCAGTTCAGAAAGTACTCAGAGATGCAAGAAAATAGAGAAAGGAAGTTTAATGAGCTTAGAAAGGAACAAAACAAGTACTTTACCAAGGAGAATGAAACTTAAAAAAAAAAAAAAAGACCAAACAGAAACTCTGGAGGTGAAGAACTCAATAAAAGAGATCAAGAATGAACTAGTGAACACAGGAAACGAGTGGACCAAATGAAGGAAAGAATTAGTGATATCAAGGATAGAAGTCTGGAAATGGTGCAGAGGGAAAAAAAGAGAGACTTGAGCATAAAAAATTAAAGAACTCTATGAGAACTATCTGACTCTATCAGGAAGAACACTATAAGAATAGTAAGTATACCAGGAGAAGAAAATAAGGAGAAAGGACTAGAGAGCTTATTCAAAAAAGTATTTGAGATCTCCCTAATCCTATGGAAAGGCTTATATCCCTGACTCCAAGAAGCAAACAGAACACCTAATTACTTCAGTCCAAAAAAGCCTTCTTCAAGGCACATTGTATGGAAGATATCATAAATTAATGACAAAGAAAGAATTATAAAGGCAGCCAGGGAAAGAAGAAAGTATCCTATAAAGAAAAGCATCTTAGGTTATTATCGGACTTCACAGCAAAAACTCTTCAAGCTAGAAGAGAGTGGAAATAAATATTCATACTATTGAAAGAGAGAAATTACCAGCCAAGAATAATATATCCATCAAAGTTATCTTTTAGTTGTGAAGGAGAAATAAAGACTTTGCCAGATGTGGAAAAGCTGAGGGAATTTATTAACAGAAAACCTCCACTGCAGAAAATATTCAGAGGGGTTATTTGACCTGAAACAAGAATGAAAGGTCACAAAACTAGGAGGACTATCACCAGCAAATTACAACATGAAGAGAGATAATTTGTGATGATCGAACCACAAAAGGGGGAGTTGGTAAATGTCAGAATTTGGAAAGAGGAGTGGAGATTAGCTTCATTCAAAAGAAAAAGGACTACTGTATATATAAAACTTTATTTTTCATATACCTGATGACAACCACAAACAAAAACCCAAAACTGAGACACGTAGATTAAAAAAAAGAAGAAATGAAGGAAAGAGGAATCAAATACGACCAAATAAAAACAACAGACAGAAACACAAAGGCAAAGAACCAATGGAGACACAGAGCTACCAGAAATCAAAAGATAAAAAGGACATAGGGAATCCTCATACATGAATAATCATCCTTAATATAAATAAACTGAATTCATCAATAAAAAGACACACGGTAGCAGAGTGAATTAAAAAACAAAACTCAACCACATACTGCCTTCAGAAAATACATTTATGCCACAAAGACAAAGACAGACCCAAAGTGAAAGAGTGGAAAATGATTCTCTAAGCAAATAGCATTCACAGAAAAGTAGGTGGAGCCATAATTATACCTGACAAAATAGATCTCAAGATAACAAAGATAACATAAGATAAAGATGAACATTTTATGATAAAAGAAACTACATCAAGATGTCATAACACTTCTCAATATATATGAACCCAATCAAGGAGCATGAAAATGTATGAAACGTCTACTAACAGAACTAAAGGAAGAAACAGAAAAGAACCACAGTCACAGTTGGTGACCTAAACACTCAACCGACAGTTCTAGACAGATCATTTAAAAAGAAAATGAATAAAGAAATATCAGCCTTAAAGGAAACATTAAACCAAATGTGTATAATTGGCCTTTACAGAGCTTTTCATCCCCAAACATCAGATTATACATTCTCCTCCAGTGCAAATGGATAGACCATATGTGGGGTCACAAAACTAATCTCATCAAATTCAAGAATATTGAAATCATACCAAACATCTTTCATACCCACAATGCGTTGACATTAGAACTCAACTGCAAACAAGAAGTAAAGAAACTCATAAATATGTGGAGATTAAATAATATACCATTAAATATCATAAAATGATTGGGTCAAAGAAGAAATAAAAGGTGAAATCAGCTTGGACGGACCTGAATATTACTGTGCCGAGTGAAATAAGATAGAGGAAGACAAATACCAGGTGGTCTCATTTATATGTGGAATCTGATAACAAAATAGAAACAGAGGCATGGACCCATTGAATAGACTGACAGCTGTCAGAGGGCAGGGAAGATGGGGGATTGAATTAAAGAAGGTGAAAGGTTTAACTAGAGAACATATACATAACACATAGACGCCAACAACAGTGGGGTGATAGAGGGAAAGGGGGTGGCAGGTAGGCAAAGGTGGGCAAAGGGGGTAAAATGGGGTTGGAAAGAGACTTTGCCTTGGATGATGGTCACACACTACAGTATACAGATGAAGTTTTATTGAGCTGTACACTTGAAACCTGTATTGGTTTTGTGAACTAATACCACTCCAATAAATTTAATTAAAAAACATCAAGATAATTTGAACGCTGACCAAAACCCCCAGTTTTTATCTAAAACTTTATGTTAATGCCCTGAGGACACCATATTATTTAAACCCAAATACAGCATTTGTTTTGATTTTTTTTTAAAGGTGAGATCAAAAGATACATTGAGAAAAATGAGAATGACAATACGACATATCAAAATTTCTGGGATGCAGCAAAAACAATAATAAGAGGGAAGTTTGTATCATCACACACCTATCTCAAGAAACAGGAGAAATCCCAAGTAAGCAACCAATATTACATCCTAAAGAACTATAAAAAGAACATACAAATGGCCAACAGATACATTAAAAGATGCTCAACTCTAGCTATTAGAGAAAGGCAAATCCAAACTGCAATGAGTTACCATCTCATACCTGTTAGAATGGCTATTATCAACAAGACTGGTTATAGCAGGTATGGGAGAGGTTGTGGAGAAAAAAATGAACCCTCATTTGCTGCTGTTGGGACTGTAGACTGGTACAGCCACTATATAAAACAATCTGGCAGTTCTTCAAAAAAGTAAGAATAGTTACCAGATGAACCAAAAATTCCTCTTCTGTATGTTGACCAAAAACACTTGAAAACCTTTATTCACAAAGATATATGCACCCCTATGTTCTTTGCAACATTATTCACCTTGACCAAGACATGGAGACAAATAAAGTGTCTTTTGATAAGGGATTGGATAAAGAAGATGTGGTACATATATACAATGGAAAACTACCGATTCATAAGAAAAAATGACATACTGCCATTTGCAACGAAATGGATGGAACCCGAGAATATTATGCAAGTGAAATAACTCAGAAAAGGCTTAGAATCATATGATTTCCCTTATACATGGAATATAAAACTGAAATTCATAAACATAGATAATGGTATGGTGGTTACCAGAAGAAAGGGGGTGGGGATAGTAAAAAAGGGGGTCAAATATATGGTGACGGAAGATGATTTAACTTTTGGTGGGGAGCACAAATGCAATCAATGCACAGATCATGTATCATAGAAATGTACACATTGAAATCTATATGATCTTACTAACCAATGTCAGCCCAATACATTTAGTAAAAAAGGAATATGCATGCTAATGAAATGAACATTTCAAATGCAATATTTTAAAAATTATTATTTTAGCTAGCAATATTCGTATTTGAATAAATTTAACATAATAACTTAATTTAAAAATGTCTTGAATATTTCACCCCATTAACATTTCCTCATATTTTTAAAGAAGAGTGTGGTGAATTAATGTGGGAATATTTGCATTATCTTACAAATAACATAAGCATTGTTGAAGAGAAAAATGGAGCCGAGTTCTCTTAAAATTTTGCACATATCTAGTAATCATTTGATTATGTGTCTTTTCATGCTTTTGCTGGATTGCTTCTTTGTACTTCCAGAAAATGACTACAAAGATGCATAGTGAATCATTGCTGCCAAAAATAAAATATGAATTTCATTAACATAACATGTTCTTATTCATATATTTTAATAACACTTTCTAACAACCAAAATTATGCATTCTTAAAAATGCACTCTAATTTTTTTTTAAATTTACTGTTGTTCAGTTACAGTTGTGTTAAGAATAGCTGTATAGCATTACACAAGTATATATTTTTATATACAAATACACTTTAGTGTTGTTGAGTTGAAAAATATATAAAAACATGTAACCTAATAGATATAAAATTTTTAAAAATTAGAGTGGAAATAGTAATGGATATTAGAAGATTTTATATTTGAGGATGACAAATAACATTTTACATGCACTGTTTCAGTAATATGCAAAAGATAAAATTAATTATAATCAACATCATAGAACAATATCACAAAAATAATTACAAATTGTTGTGCATTATTAATAACATAGAAAAACTGTCACTCTCCTAGGGAAGCTTGCAATTTAAATAGACAAAACTGAGACTGATAAAATAATTACGTAAATTAAGGAAAAACTAAGTCATTTGACAGATCACATACTCAGCAAATAAGTGGTATATGAATTCACAAAACTGATGATACTTTCCTGTGATTCCAATGAAGATATGAAATTCATTCCCAAAGGCAGTGCACAGTGAACAGTGATGAATTATTGACCGGAAATGACAAACTGATAAGAGTAAAATTTGGATGTGAGCTTTTACTTTGAACAAGTCATCTGATATCTGCAAACACTGTGAAGTGGGGATTGTAATATTAACCTCACAGGTATTCTGTGATATTAAATCAAATAATGCATATGAGTGTACCTAACACAGAGTCCAAGAAAGCTTAAATATTTAGTAAATGTATCATTGTATCCATTGTTGGATAAGAATCCTTCATCTTGCTCTTTGTATGAGAAAATACAAAGACATATATTTTACAGTAATCCTCGAAGTCCTCCACATGGATTAAAAAACTTTTCCAGACGTACATAGTGGTAACTTGCTTGATAATGTACATTTCATTGGCTTCCTTCCATTGTGTCTCGCTTCCCCTTCTCTTCTGTAGTTTCTTCGATCATTTCCCAAAGAGTGCACTGGGTCTCTGCTTCAAGGTCTTCTGCTGAGTATACCAATAAGAGAAGCTTGAAATACAGATTCCATCAGTGTCATAGTAAAAGAGAGTTTGGACTTGATTCAAAGCAGCAGTATAAAAGTTTTGAATGTGGGGTGATGCAACAGGAGTAGCTTTGGGAGGAGGGGAATCTAAAGGTAGACTATTAACTGGATAGTTAAAATATGAAATACTGGAGAAAAGAAGCACACTTAAGAATTTCTTACAATTGGGTAAATGTAAGATGATAAGGATTTGAAGTAAACTTAAAGTAATAAGAGTAAAGAAAAGAAATATAAGAAAAAAATTAAAACAGGTAAAAAGAATAAAGTCAACAAGACAGTGGTAAGTCGGTAAGGTTAGGAGTCAGGCGACACTGACCATTTATGTATTGAATGATCTAAGTAAATTAATGTATGTTTTCAAAAGACATAAAAAAGCAGGGGAATCATCTTTTGTGATGACTTGTGTGTATAAATTAGTAATTTCTAAGAAAACAGTGAAGGGATTTTCTACTGAAATAAAAAACAGAAGGAAGAAAAACAAATGCACACAGTCTTTTCAAAATTATATGAAGGCAGGAAATGAATAGGTGTAGAGCTTGTCAGTCATGTACAGTAAGAAATTGTTTTGCTTTTATCCTGAAATATCATTTGAATTTTTAAAGCTTTCCTTTACTCATTAACTTATTTGCTCTTCTGTTCAAATATTTTGTTGTTATTGTTGTTTCTATGTCAGCACACTGTGGTATTCAGTATTCTAAGAGGCATAAATAAGTTGTTGGCTATAATCATATCCAGATGAGCAAGAATGAGAAAACAAATGCTGTGATAGGTGAAGACTGGCCCACATGTCTGAGTTTCGCAGAAACAATACTGATATTTAGGAAACAAAGAACCATTCATTCACAATACAGCATGACTTCAGGGGTATAGTAAATGGCCTCAACTAGCCATCAACTGTAGACATAACAATTAAAATCTAAACACAACCGTTAAATGCTGATTTACCTGGGTTATTATTTTTCACCTTATTGTTTTAAAATAGAATACCTAGTAGAAGTGTACATGTTATCGATTGCTAGTAGCAGGGGAAAACAGGCGCAATAATAGGGTTAAATATTCCATTTTAGACACACTGAAAGAGGAAAAGAATCTGAAGCCCAACTTCAGGGTTCCATAAAGTTAAACAGCTGTAATAGAATGAGAGAAATACAGCACAATGTGGCAGGGGAAGAGCCCACGTTCATGGCAGAGACAGGAAATGTGCCAAAACTTTTAAACCAAAAAACTGACAGCAAATGAAAAGATAAAAAAAGTAACATCTCAAAACCTCCCCATGTCTCAGCACTGATAGCCTTTCCTTCTGCATGTGAAAAGGAGTGTTTTCGATGTTCTGTGAAATCTCTGTAAAGGTAGGAAAAGTTTTCTTAGTCCCCTTTTCTTTATCCCCTCTCAAACAGAGACAACTCACGCTGCTTAAACTGTAAATATGTACTGCTAATTTAACTTAATGAGGGGAAAAATAAAAAGAAAGACAAATATGGGATAATACAAAATAAAATGAGAGGAAAAAGAAAGAAGGAAGAATGCATGGGGAGAAATAATCAACACCAAAAAATATTTAATACTGTTTTGTTAGGTAAAATATAGGCTACCTGATACAGTGAGACACTAAAACTCTGAAATGGCCAGTTAACTTCAGATGAAGAAACCGAAGACTCGAGATGTCAACTGTTGCAAATGGTATTCATGAGTCTATTCCTTAGTGTTTATCGAGTGCTCGGTACATATCAGACATTGGTCTAGATGCTAGAACACGGCAGCAAATAAAGTCCCTATTCTCAGGAATCTTCTCAGCAGAAGTAAGATTCCAGTGTAGGCCTGTGCATTACCAGTCACTCTGCCCACCTCATTACACTCATGCCCTTGTGAATGCGACCACACTGATGCTGTGAGCCTGCTATGTGTTCTTGGAGGAAGGTGTATAGTTAGCACCTCCTTATGATAAGAATCTCTGGTCATCAAATCACTTGTGTAAAGCATCAATTATTAATTAGTAGTGTATACATTTTGTTCATAATTTGTAATATACTCAAGGTATGATGTACACATAAAAATACAAAAAAATACATGGCATGTTGGCAGATAAGAGCAACAGAAGGGTCATTCTTAGGAAGTTGCATTCTACCTTGAGTATTTTCACAATCTTTTAGAGTTTCATGATCATTCTGACAAAAAAAAACACCCAAAAAACAAAAAATGCCCTCAAAAATAGTTACAGCATCTAAAAAATTCTCTGGACAAAGTAAAGGCTAGATAAGGTCTTTAAAATACTTGGGAATAGCACATATGTAAAGTAGATGTAAGAGTTGTAATGCTGGCTACATTTCTACCTACTGTGATTAGCATGCGAAAAGGAAAGTGAACTGCTTGGGGTTCATCCCAACATGGCATGAAACGCAAAGGTGTCCCACGTGATATTCTACAAGCTCAACACCGTGTCATTAGAAGTCTCTGTAAGTTGTTGAGTGTGTCTTTGAGACTATATTGTTGAAATATCACTTCTTATAGGGCATGTATTTAATGTTTTTGGATAAAATTCATTACTCTGGAAAACAAAGGTAACTCAAAAAAGAGATTTTGAAAAAGATTCAAGAGCAGCTTAGCAAAACAAAAAACAAAAAAAAAACAACAAAAACCAAAAACCAAAAACCCCAAAACAAAACCAAAAGCACATTAACTGGACAGCAGTCGTATGTCAGGGAGACCCACAATTTTCTCTTGGTTTCACCACTTTCCTGATCTTTGATATCCCTGCCTATTCTTTTGGTCCCCACTCTGCCCCAGATAAATGTCTGTCTATTCATCAAAGTTTAACTCAAATGTCAGTGTGTTGAGTGGCTGCACTCATCTCCACTTCTGCCTTACCCGGATCTCTTTCTTTCCTGGTACCCCAAACCCTTCACATTTACTTTTCTGTATCATTGTTAACAATCGGTATTGTAAGATTTGTGGAGATGATTGTATTAGTGGGGGTGGGGGGTGGCGGGAACATTGGTTAAAACCTGATTAATTACCCACGTGAGAACTTAAAAGTTTCTGATAAAAGTAATAATGGTAGTTATGAACAGAGAGGACAGGATGACAGGCATTAGGCAATATAAACAAAATGAAAGTAAAACCAATTAATAAAAACAGAAGCAGAAATCCAGACCAAATAAACATAAAACTTTGTTCCACCAAACTAAAAGCAAAATAGTAGAATTATTTGAGTGAATACATACTTAACCATCCAAACCAGGAAACCTTTTAGAGTGAAATGGAACACTGTAGGTAATTAAATCAGAATAAGAAGCTGTTAACCAGAGCAGGTGCAGGAAACCAGGGAACCTGGGCACTCCAAGTATAGTAGAATCAGCAGTAAATTATGAGTTAAAAAGTATATAAATCCTAATTTCAATACATCACTAATTACCTGGGAAACTCTGGAAAAATAGCTAAATGGGCCTTAGTTTCAACTTGTCAAAATTGTTCTACATATACTGATGAAAGGGGGTGAGGAGGACTGAAATACAAGCATCTAGCTATTTTTCTAAGACTGTATGAAAACAGAGGAAGAACAGAGCTTTCATTCTTAGCCTTCCCCAAGTCCGACCTGCAAGTAAAATAAACCAAACCCATTCCAAAGAAGCCGAGGGCTCCTCATGATCTGATTTCAACCCACTGGAAGACGTTTCTCCTTGCTAACCGAACTCACTCTCTAGTGAGGACTTCGGTACTGGAGCTGCAACGACGTTCTTACCCTGACACCTTTAATCTCTCTAGTGAACTCAAAACATATATCTTACAGTCCACTTCACTGAAGTTATGGAAATCCAATGTGTATTTGGATTACTTAAGAGATACTTAAGAGATATCTCTTAAGAGATACTTAAGAGATATGTCACCTCAGATGCAAATTTTTCATCAATTACTTTATCTAATTTGGACTTCATAAAATTTACTGTTGAAAAAGTAGGTTCACAAATCAATTTGATCCAGACACACCTACAAACTGTAACTGTATTGAGTAACAGTTTTTTAATTTAAATTTATATTCAGTACATTAAGTGAAAAATGAAAAGTAAAATTTTTTTTCTACTAGCCACGTTACAAAGTTTAGAAATAATGAGTGTCTCAAGGTTAGAGTCTCAGACTGAATGTTCACCTACCTTCAGTCTGTTCCTCCCCTGCGCTTCTACTCTGAGGACTCGCCCTGCCGTTTTCCCTGTGGCCAAGGTGAGAAACCCTGAAGTCAACCTCGACTCCCTTTACTTCCATCCTATGTCCAGTTACCAGGAAATCTTCATATGTAAAAACCACCATCCTATTATGTGACCACCTGAGCTGTCAACCCCCTAGGCATCCTTTTCCAAATATGTATTGATTTTTCTTATTCCATTTGTTAGTGCTTTATACTGTTCTCCATCCTATTAGCCCAACTAGTCTTTCTAATACGAATGTGTTACTTATTTGCTCAGTTTCTCAAAGATTTTTCATCACACGTTAAATCTATATGGAGACTCAAAATCTGACATTATTTGGTACCTGACCTCTCTGTTAACTCAGCCACGATCTCCCTCTCACATGAAGATCATGTACGTTGTCCGCTCTGCTGTTCCCTGGATGCAGAAGCACACCCCTGAGGCCAGCCTTTACCTTCCAGTCCCTCAAAATTCTTCCTCACCCACCTGCACGACTACCTTCCTCATCTTCTCACTGAGGCTCTCCTTGACCTCCTGAAATAAAACACCCTCTCTCTTCGTGAACATTCATTTTTGTTTTCCCTTAACAAACTCCAGTTTCATTTTGTTTTTCAGAACTCTTACTGCACTGGAAATTACCACAGCCGTGGTAGAGAGCGCAGATTATGGAGATATATCACCCGGGTTTCACTCTTTTGAGCTGTGTGATCTTTAGTCATTTTTCTTGTCACTCTGTACCTTAGTTTGCACACATGGAAACAATTAGGTTAGTAATAGTATCTTGATAATAATGATGTTATTTCACCTAAAGTGCTTATAATGCCTGGCTCATTGGAAATGCCCAACATTAAGTTATATTTTATTTAGTATTTATTCTTCTATTAGAGTGAAAGATGCATAAGAAGATTCAATTTATCTGCTCCTTTCCTGTGGTCATCTAGATCCTAGAAAATTGTCCAGCTTATGCATTTGCTGAATTTTAATACCTGGAGAGACTAAAGTTTAAAAATATACATATAGACATAAGAAGAAACCAACAAATAGAATTAAATCATATAAAACTGGGAATAAACATGAAACCAGGAGACTCGAGAGAAGGTATAATGAAGAGAAAATTCACCTGAACTGTTTTAAAGTGCATTAAATATCTTTTTGTGTTGCTCATTTTGTATCACATTTTTTAATCTGTCTCTTCATTTAATAGCTCATTTGGTTAAGTCTAATTGGCTTTCACTTATTAGAGGAAAGGCAAGTGACACACGAGACGTTCTGTTTGAAAGCTTGCCATATAATGCAATTGAGAGAGCGCCCTTTCAGTAATCAGGGCGGAGCCTGGTTTCATTCCTCAACTCTACTATTACCCGGTATTGACATTGCTTTAGCTCTCTCGTCCTTAGTATATTCATGAACAGAATAAAGACATTGAAGTAAGCAGTTTCTATTCACCTCCTAGCTTTGCAAATTGTTGCGTTATTGTGATTTGCTCTGGCTTTCCACTGAATGTTTTCTGCCTACCTCTGTCTTATCTTTGCCCTCAGTTGACACAGGTAGAAAGAATTTAAGTAATGTTAATGTTATGGAAATATAGCATAATTGCAAAGATAAACATAAAGCATAAGATTATATGCTATACGTGTATATTCAGTGATAGTTGAATTTTCTGCAATTTGGATTAGCATTGGTAATAATTTCCTATCTCGTTCAACCAAATAAGGTGATATAAATTGCTGTTAATTGATAGGAAAGATGAATGATACGGAAATGACACAGTGAAAGGAAATGAAGGAAAGAAGATCTCCAGATAAATTTAAAACTGGGCAAGCAAGAAAAAACAAAGACTCTATAGCTGTCACTGATATATTTCCTATAGCTTCAAACTCTTTCTGATTTTACAAAATAACAAAAACTGCTTTCTGGTTTAATGAGGGTATGGAAAGATACAAGAAACATTTCTAATCCTGAATCTTATTTCCAAAGTGATCATCTGATTCGGGTAGGATGTGCTGTTTTTAGGTTACAGAAAACCTGAAGAATTTTGGCTTTTTTCCCCTTTAAATTATGTTTATTTGACATTGAAAATGATAGCGTTATTACAAGTAATATTTTTTCTTTTTAAAATACTTTATTGTTTATCCTATTACAGTTGTCCCATTTTCCCCTTTCGCCTCCCTCTGCCAAGCCCTTCACTCCCATAACCAGTCTGTTCACCCTTGCCCACGTCTGTGGGTCCTTCATATATGTGCTTGGACGAATGCCTTCACCTCCTTCCAATTAGCTCCCACTTATCCCTTTTCCTCTTACAACTGTCAGCCTGTTCCATGAGTCTGTCTCTGGTTTTATTTTGCTCATTAATTTATATTGTTCATTAGATTGCTCTTATAAGTAAGATCATATGGTATTTCTCATTCACCATATAGCTTATTTCACTCAGCATAATATTATTCAATTCCATCCATGCTATTGCAAAAAGTATAAATTCTTTTTATCTTTCCGCTGTGTAGTATTTCATTGTGTATATGAACCACACGTTTTTTTACCCACTCATCTACTGAAGGGCAGTTAGGCTTTTTTGAAATCTTAGCTATAGGAAATAGCACTGCTGTGAACATAGGGGTGCATGAATCCTTTTGAATTGGTGTTTTAAGATCTTTGGATATATTTCCAGCAGTGGAATCATTAGGTCATAGGCAGTTCCATTTTTATTTTTTGAGGAAATTCCATACTGTTTTGCACAGTGGCTGCACCAGTCTGCATTTCCACCAACAGTGCACTGAGGTTCCCTTTTCTTCACATAGTCTCCAACACTTGTTTATTGATTTATTAATGACAGCCATTCTGACAGGTATGAGGTGATATCTCATTATGGCTCTAATTTGCATCTCTCTGATGGCTAGTGATGTTGAGCATTTTTTTTCATGTGTCTATGGGCTATCTATATGTACTCCTTGAAGAAGTGTCTATTTAGGTCCTTTGTCCTTTTTTTAATGGGATTGTTTGTTTTTCTGGTGTTGAGTTGCATGAGTTCTTTGCATATTTCGGAGATTAGACCCTTGCCCAATGTATCAGTAATAAATACATTCTCCCATACATTCAATTCCCTTTTCATTTTGATGATAGTTTTTTAGCAATACAGAAGGTTTTCAATTTGATATAGCCCCATTTCTTTATTTATTCCTTTATTTCCCTTGTCTTAGGAGATATATCAGCAAAAATATTACTACACAAGGTATCCATATTTTGCCTTAAACTAGAGGCATTTGCATGTTTTCTTTTAACAGAATTGTAGAAATAGAGAATATCACAAAGGGTGCTTCAGTGAGAGGTACAGAGAGGCCCATTCGGTCATTTCATTCAGTAGGCTAGCTATTATCCTCGTTCATAAGTAAACGTCAAAGTTACAACATCATGTCTTCAGTCAACAACATTTGAAAGTAGCAAGGAAAAAGTTTGTAGAGGAGATTTCTTTTCTTGCTACACTCTATTTTCATAAGGAAGAGATGTTATTCCCTAAAGTCTGCAGTATTTTCTTCTTATGGACTCTTCTAGGCCAATCACTGGCAAACTATGTAACTTCAGCTGAAGAAGATCCATTCCCTGTGTTTAGGGTGCCGTCTTCCTCGAGTACATTGTTACCCTTTATTATAATTTATTTGAGGTTTTCTTAGCAGGAACTGGGAGTGATGGGCAGGTTGTTGAGATATAACAAAAGGCATTTATTTTAAAATTTTGGATTGCCTTGTTTTCTACGAGTCCTTCAGGGAACAGTTGTATGCAAGACCATGTTACCTGTGGCCTTTACGTAATATTTCTCTAGTTCTGAACATCTTTACCTCAAATTTTTACAATATCTTCCTCAAGCCCTCTCTCTCTACTGAGGGCCTAGTGGTGGGAAGGTGGAGCCCATTCTTCAGAATGATTTTGCTGTAGGTTTTGTAGGAATCAACCTGATAACCACACATGCAAACTCATTTTTGGACCTGCTATGTAGTGGTGTACTTAATGCTTTTTATGACTTTTTAATTGCCTTAACTGATGAATTTTGTTTTTCTGCACACACTGAAGAATAGAAACAACTGTGTACAAATAATTTGTAAAGTATTTCAGAAAAAAGTACATACAATTCTTTAGATGTAGGTTTATCAATCATTTTCTTTGTGAAAGTGTTTTTGGCAAACAAGAATACCGATAAAGCAAGGTCCCTGCTTGGGAGCCCATTGACCACCAAAACAAGTGGTTTCATGTCACTCAGTGGTAAAAGCTTTGGAGTCAAACTGGTCTTAGCATCTAATTTCTACTGCATCATACTAATTGTGTGTGTGACCTTGGGATAAGTTGCTCAGACTTTCTGGGCCTTAAATTCCATACTGTCCAACAGCAATACTTGCCTTCCCTCCAAAGACTATAAATAACATTTAATAAGATGATGTATATAAAGCAACAAACATAGCTCTTTATTGATTTATTGTGAGTTCTATAATGTTCTGTATGGTACATATTTGTATTGTGATGTTTTGTCAATGTTAGCTATAGTTTTTCACATTCTAACATCCGTAAAATTAGGATGCTTCTTTTACTTAATGATCTCTTGCAATAGTTTTTGCTAATTAGAGGTTGATATTGTTGTTATCACCTATGCATGGAAAAACCAAATAGTTATATCTAATATTGTATTACAATGGAACACTGGCAACTATCACAAGTTTCAGTCAACAGACCATTCAAAGACCATCTGGGAAAGAGACATGGGTCCTGGTTCCTGCACTGATGCCAGATAACAAAAGTACAGATAATGTGAGCATCAACACTAGCAGAATAAAAGTTATCATTGTACAAGAAAATGTGAGACAGCAGTTAAATACTTTTGTGATGGAACTGGCAAGCATGATGTCAGAAGAAAACATGTATATACACCATTCTAAGCCAAGAAAGAATGAGTTAGAATAGCTGAACTCTGAATGCAAAGGAGATTCATGAATGCCTAAGCCAATGTGCTTTTTTTCTATTTTTCTTTGTCTGTACACTTGAATAGTATACAGTATCACTGAATACATCGTAAAAAGTCTTTCAGTAAATATTTTTAAAAGCATGATAAAATTTCCAAGTTAAAATTTTAAATGGCTTTTATTATTTAGAACAATATATAGAAAATAGATGTTAAATTATTAAATACCCCCAAAATGGATATAATCCCTGAAGATACAATAAGAACAAGATGGAGAATATAAAAATTCATATTCTCATGGGATTTACACTCTAATAGGGATTATAAGCAACAGCCAAGTACATGTGTAATATAGTTTCTGGAAGTTTTAAATGTAATGAAGAAAAATAAGCAGAGTCTTTGGAGAGAGACTGATGAAGATACGACAAAAGGTGGGCTGGTAAGGCTTTCCTATGGAGAAACTGGGACTCAAATCAGCGATTTGGAACAGAAGGAAGAAATAAACCTTCAGCCAGAATAAAATGAAGGAACAAGAATTCAAAAAAAAAAACCAAAAACAAAAAAACGAGAAGAGACTTAGGAACCTATGGGGCAACTTTGTATGTTCCAACATCTGAATCGTAGGGTGCCAGAAGAAGAAGAGTAAAAGTAAGTAATTGAAAACTTATTTGAAAAAATAATGAAAGAAAACTTCCCCAATCTGACAAAGGAAATAGATGTGAGAACCTGAAATGAAAGTAGGCATAAAAATAAACTGTCCTAATAATAAAAGATACAGAGAGAGTAGAAAATAGTAGGAGAAAATGATCAGTTTTAAGTCCTAGTTTTACTAATGATTTTGATGATAATAACGTAAAAGCATAATATAAAATTCTAGAGGCTTTTCTCATAATTATATGTTTTATATTATCAACCTTCCTAATAATCCTGTGAGGTAGGTACCACTATTAGCCCCATTTTACAATCATAGAAAAAGACATTGGGAAGTTAGGTTGCCTGTTCAAGGTCATGCTAATTATAATAGCAAACACTAGTGTTAGAAGCTAGGGGGCCTCTGCTTTTTACACCCTGTTGATACTTCCTTCCTGTGGATTTCAGTCTTTTTTAATGTCCAAGCCCCCTCTTTCTCTGCTTTTAATGTAATACTTTTTAATGAATACATGGCTTTTATCTTCCCATGTTTTGAATATTTATGAACCAGAACTTACTTCTTAATCATGCTATATTTTCACTTTGCATCTAGTTTCCTTGTTGATACTTATAGTAATGTGTTTCAAGAGGGCAACAGTCTTTTTTAGATTAAGATATCGCTACCATATAGTATTTAATGGCTGCTGGAAAAGCCTCTTGTCAATGGCATCACATCTTACATGAGATTGAGTTCCACAGTCACCAACCACATATGGTAATGCAGCAGGCTTCAGAGTTTTCTTGTTGTTGGCCCTAAGCCTACCGTGCAATTGCTCTGTCCTGTTTGCTATTGAGCAGAATCTGAAATCAATCAAATCTTTCTTGAGTTTCAGCTAGGAAAATTTATAAAGGCCTGATATAGGAAGTTCTTCCCTTTAGTACAGCATACTTCTCAGTATCCAGGGAACATTCTTGATGGCAAGCTGTTTTCTCCAAGGCAGAGAAAGGTTCTTCCATGAGGAAAATTCATTTTCCAAAAAAGCATAAAGTGATTAAAAAATTCACTTTAAACATACCACCTTTAACGTAGAGAACTATAGAGGATTTCAAACTGTTCCTCAATGTTTTCTTTTGATGAGTGTGGTTATATTGTGTATCGTCAGATCTCTTTCTAAGAACCAAAGGAAAGAGTATTCATTTCTTAATTTAGTAGTGCCTGCCATCTACCTCTCTCCACCAACACAGACTTTCTACTTTCTCCTTCACATGAGAGTAGAGAAGAATTACCTGTATCTAGAGATAATAGATCATGAAGAAGTAATAGTCCTATTTCAAAGAAAGATCAATAATCTCTTAAGCAACCACATTTGGATATGCAGTCTTTCTTTAATGTGTGATAATGTTTTAAAAATAGAATATCACTAGCATAGTTCCAGTGTAAAAAGGGGAAGCTTTATATATGTTTATAAATATATATAATAATATATATAATGAATGTTTTGTGTTTGTGTGTGGATATTGGGTATGAGAATAATTAAATATATTTTCTTATAAACACCTATATGTACTTAATGATTACCCACATTTCTGAGACATAAACAAACACTTTGAAGACATTGATCCAAAGATTAAGTCCAAAAATGTTTTTAAAAAAGCTAAATTATTTGTATTTTCACTATTTATATTATAGAGGGCTGCTGTGTGGTATTAGATACAAACATAATATGGTTCATTCTAATAGGCCACAGACATGTAGGTCTTATTTTCATCACTAAATACACACAGCACACTGGTCAACTTTTCAGATAATTATGTCGTCATCATAACGGCCAACCACAAGCAATTATTGAGAACTTAACTTCTTCACTGTGCCTTGCTAATTGAAGAATTAGTCAAAAGATTTTGTGATTTACATAAAGTGTGTGATCTTCATGGTTTTATGTACTATAGATACAATTATACAGTAGTCTTAAGAAATAAAGGTAGGAAATGCAAAGTGAAAATAGATATGTTTGGATAAGCACTAGAATAGTATAAAATAGATCTAGGTAGCTTGTTATAATTTAGAGAAGGAATGCAGAAGGGATCTGAAATATTTGGAAAAATTGGTAATGTGAGAATTAGAAATAGACGAGGTCTATCCAGAAGGTATCCAGCCATGTAATATGAAAAATAAAGACACTTATTGAAGAAAAAAGTTCAAAGATACAAGATACAAGAGAAAGGATACACAATACAAGAAATATTTTACATAGGCCAATGCACCTCAGTACCTTTCAAAGTAGGCACCATCTGCCTCACTGTATTTTCCTGAATCTCACTGATGGTCTGAAATTGCCACCCTTTCAAAGATTATTTCAGTTTTGGGAAAAGCCAGAAGTCACAGGGTTCTAAATCTGGGCTGTAGGAGGACTGAGTCACCTGGGTGATTTGGTGTTTCACCCCAAAACTATGCATGAAACATGATGAATGAGAGGGTGTGTTGTCATGATGAAGCTGCCAGACACCAGTTGTCCACAGCTAAGGCTTTCTGAATCATCCTACTCGTTTCCATGGAGGAATGTTCAAGCTTAACACAAAATCTGATGCAGATTAGCTGCTCTACTCACTCAGTCATTTTGAATGCGGTGGCCACACAGTACATATGCTCACTCACTGGTGTCCACCACCCCCACTGACTAATACAGTGAAGTCGTCATTGTTCCTGTATTTGCACTCCAGTTCCCACTCCCTGGCTGCCAGAGTCCATCCACGCTGTGCAAACAGTTTATATTATGTTAACAATGGCTGGACTTTTGTTGGACGAACTTCACATTCTAAAAGAAGAAAAAGAGATTGACTTTGAAATGGATCAAGCATCTACTTTTATTATGTGATACAAAGGACTTTTCAAGCATTGATTCTTCCATAATGTAGTAAAATTACCAAAACAACATTAGTATTTAACAAGTCCTATTACTCTACTAAAGAACTTCATTTCATTCAACAATATACTTGTATATATGTTTTCAGTTTTTATTAGTTAGTACTCAGCAACTGAACCAATAACACAAAATAGTTATGGTGAACTATATACTGATCTAGTAAATGAAGAAAATATGGAATCACACAAATGATAAATGATGTAAACCATTTTTCAAAATGCTCTTACTTGGAAGAGAAGGGGACTAGGGTATTTGCATAACAAAAATTTCCCTCTGAGGTCTATAGATGCAGACACTGGCAGTTAAAAGTTGGTCACAGCATGCTAAAAATTCTAAAGACCACATCTATTATAACTTATAAGGTTGAAAATGTGCAAAACAAAGCATGACATCATGTATGATATAAAATTATAATAATTAAAATGGAATAAATTCCAAAAACTTTTCTGGGGGGAGGAAATGATGAATTTGTTCATGATGATTTTTTGTCTCTATTTTGGATTTTCTTTTATGTGAGTGTGTTGTTTCTGTATTGAATATGTCTTTTTTAAGTAAGACAGAAAAATTCACTTCTCTTCCAATGATTACAATTTCTAATTAGCCTCTGATAGCTTACATTATTATTCAACAAATCAACACTTATTAATCTCACATTATGCACCAGGTGTTGTTAAGGACACTAGCATACAACCACAAACCACACACACACGCGCACACACACACACAGTTATTGGCAAGAGCTGAGAAGAAACTAAACAGGGAGATGTGACAGAGAGTAGTGCCCTGGCTGGCCAAAGAGGCCTCTTCAAAGAGAGTTCACAATGTGAACTTCACAGGATTATAAAAAGGATAAAAACAAGCAAAGGTTTGGTAAAACTCATCCTAAGCAGAGGAACATTCTCTTAGAAGTTTTTATGGCAGGGTCCCTCGGACAAGGCTAGTGTCATCTGTGACTCTAGCTAAAACTGTGAGGGCACTGCAGAGTCCCTGAATTAAAATGTTTGCAAATGGAAAGTATCTGCCTCTTTCAAGAAGTTTCAATAAAAGTTTTACTTATGTTCAAGATCAAAACCAACCTGCTCAGCTCTTTCAGAAATCATTTTTAAAAATAGATTTCAAATTATAGCATTTAAAATTAAATGCTTCATAAAGAAACAGAACATTAATAAATCGATCATAATTTTACACTGTGGTTTTGTGGAAGGAGTTAGACTGTATTTAGCATAAGACTGTTTTGTTGCAATGGTCAAACTTGATGTGATTTCTTATGGAATATATAAATTTCATTTTAACAAAAAAAAAGATTGGGTTATTTTTTGTTTTCTAGGTCTTGTAATATGTAACTTTAGAAGTCAAAGATTGGGCCTGTATTTAATATGCCCACCACACCTTTCATAATGCAAATAACATAACACCGAAATAATAAATCTAGAATTTTCACATTTTAGCTATTTGTGCTGTAATGGTTTTTATCCGCTAGTGTCATGAATTGTGTAAAATATTTGGTACAAACAATAAAAACATTGTCAGAGACCAATTATTTTGACTACAAGCAGGGTTTGATACCTTTCTTTTGTGGAAAGTAAAAAAAAAGTTCAGATGAGCTTCACAAATGACCTATATTTTTCTCCAGTGCCCAGCCTGCTGGATATCACTGTTCTCCTTTCTGCCCAGCCACAGGAACACAACACATGGAATACTATAATATTTAAGGCTTAGGGAATTAAAGATAGATAGATGGTTGGATGAATGGATGGATGGATAGACAGATAAACAGATGAATGATAGTGAGGTATTTACTGTTCAAGGATGGATGAACGTCAAACTTAGCATGAGCCTTCCCTGATGAAGTCATGCAGGGATTTCCAGCTCCTGTACACTTGTAGCTAGCCGTATAGCTACCACAGTCTGTCCTAGCTTCAGCTGGGCAATTAGCTTAGAGTAAAGACTCCATCTTGTTTTCTCTTTTGTTACTAGTTTTGGCTGAGGTTACTTTCACATTGTTTTCAAAACATCCCTTTCTGGGATCATGGTTTTTCAGTAATTTGGGAAGAACATGGGCACAATTTGAGGAAATTATTGGAATTCTAATTTCAATAATTTGAGAGGTTGGTCCTATGCCTCAGGAGAAATTGGAATACTTCTCAGGGTACATATAAGAAACTGTTGAAACAGAAGCAAGCCTGTTAGGCACTGAATCATAGTCTAGTATTTGTATTGGTCTCTGTTCTTATTTCATATTTTCTTATGAAAAGCATCAATCAACAATTGCTCTTGTTTACCTCTATTCTCTCCATCATTTCTTAAATAAAAATAGCTTATTTTACTGGTAGTTTAAGATCTGGCATATGCATGCCTGCTTAGTCCATTTCCTTTCTTTCTCTCAGTTATGGATGAACAGAGAGAGCACACACTTCTTGGTCATATAGTTAATTAAAAAGTAACAGTCCCAGCTCCCTAGGTATGTCTGTCATTATCCATGCTTACCTGTGGCCAAGCAGATATTACCTCGTTCAGTACCAGGAATCCCATCTGTACCACACATTTATACAACATCCTTGGATTCTGTATCTTCCATAATAAAAACTTCTATTTGCATTTACTTTTCTCTGAATCTTGAGTATATCTCAATTGGTTCCAAATTTGGTGGGGAACAGAATTGACATTTATTAGGCTGCTTCAAATCTAAACTATAGATGATATAAAAAAAGAGTTGTCATCTTGAAGTTGAACCTAAATGAATTTCAGTTGCCCAGGCTCTGATCTGGGCCTATGTTTTAACTGCTGGTTAGATTTAATTTATACTGGGAAAGGAGGAGGAATAACATTAAGTATCCTCGTTTGAAATGACTCAAACGAGTTGAATTAAGGTATGAAAATATGAGTAAGAAAGAGGTGATCTACATATTATTTCCTGCAGTTCATCAATTTCCATAAATACATGCCTTTTATAATATTTCCCACAGTATACTACTTGCAATCTTCTTTGTCTAAGCCATGAGAAAAAGCACACCATCAGTGGGTTACTGGACTTTTTGAGAAATCTTGTTTTTTTCTGATTTAACATCTGGTGGCCAAAGAACTCTGTGTCCCACTTATTTGGAAGCTATTTGCCATAGTAAATATGACAGGTCAAATATTTTAACGTGATTTTATATAGGTAAAAATGGAGTGTTTCCTTCCACCCCGACTGCTTTGGGTACTGTGCGGGTGACATACCACAGTGGAACTGCACTGCCTAGCTTTCCCTTTGGCTTTTTCTTAGGCTTATTTGCATTCTATGTACAGCTAGTATAAGAGATGAGGTAGGTAAATCATCTACATCTAAAGAAATAATTTTACACCTATTTAAATGCTACAATTCACAAATTATTTTTACTCTCACATTTGAATTTTGTAACAGCGGTGTGAGTTAGGGAGGACATGATAGATTTTTCCAGTTCTGCAGGTGAGGAAGGTAGACCTGTAACCTTGAATCAGACACACTCAGTTTCAAATTCTGCCCTTCCAACTTACTAACAATATGAATTTGAAAGTTACTTTATCCTTTATTGAACAATTAAATTAAATATAGGAGTTAAAGCTTTTAGCACAGTCTAGCAATTAATAATAACTTAAGAAATAGGAGTTATTTCAAATTTAAATCCCACATTTCCTCACTCTATCAAATCGAACACCAAATCTCAATCATCTAAATATTTTAGAATGTCTGGATTTTGACAGTATATTCATAAATATTCATGTAATTTAACTTTTAAACCCTGTGCCATATGTTTTGCTATGTAATGACAATGATATGCCAACCCCATTCATCAAATGTGGTTAGGGAAGGCAGAAAGGGGAAATGACACTGATAAATAATTCCATGTAATTTCCATGGACCACAGATGTTTAAGTCGAGCTGTATTAATAATTTCATAATTTATAATATATTAATGCATTATAGTTTACTACCTCCAGCTGTTTTATAAACCAATGTTAAAATTTTATTCAACTATTTTATATTCTGAGAAAATATGTAAAATTTAGCTGTCATGTGAACCTATATTACAGGTCCACGAAGAAGGCCTTTATGAAATCTATCTCTTTCAATATACTAAGATATTTCATATTTAAAAACACAGACAGCTTTTAAAAACATTTTTATAGCACTAGAAGATAATACATTTAAGGTAAATTTTATCTTTTTCATTTTATTAATCTGATCATTTGTTCAGATATTGGCCAAAAGAAGAACCTGGGTCTATAATCTTAATCTCTTGCTCCTGATAAAGTTTTAGTTTATTTTCTTTACAGACTTCTGTTGAGTGTATATATTCTCAGCCTTTTTATTTTTCTCTATATATTGTTTTCACTTACATTTTGTAAATACAATTTTCTTATTATAATTGTAAAAATACTATGAACAGATTATTCACAATAGATTTATACTCAATTAAGTTAATTATTCTGTTTGATACTGACTAGAAACAAATCCAAAAACTAGAAATGATATTAAACAACTGATTTCCTATCTTGTTTTAAGTGACTGATCAAATTGTGATTGTTAATTTTGTTGGAAGTTTCTACTACATCTCTTCTTAGATAGTATATTTTAATATAGTAGCCTCTTATCTTTCTCATAAATTTTAAAAATTATTTTCTAAACAGTTTATTAATTCTCTATCTATTTATGCATTTCCTTTCTCTGTGCTTCTTGTCACTCTTTCATCTCAACCTTCCTCCTCTTCATCTGATATGGACTGAATTATGTCTTCTTCCTAAAATTCACATGAAGCCTTAAACCCCGAAGTGACTGACTGCATTTGAATACAGGGCCTATAGGGAGCTAACTTAGTTAAAGGAAGCCATAAGGTAAAACCCTAATACAATAGGACTTTCGTCCTTATAAGAAGTGGAAAAGATAACAGATCTCTATCTCTCTAAATTCACACAGAGGATAGGCATTATCGGGACACACCTATCAGTGACCATCTACCAACCAGAAAGGGGTCTCATCTGAAAGCAAAATGTAGGCAATTTGATCTCAGACTTCCAGCCTCCAGAACTACTGTCTAGGGCATGTTGTTCTAGCAGCCTGAACAGACTAACACACTATCCCAAATAACAAACTTCTACCTCTCTTTTAAACTTCTCTGTATGTATCAGTCACCCTGTCCAGTAGCTGTTTCTGTCCCACCCATTTTCATCAGAACAACATTATTACACTAGGCATATTTCACATGTTCCTACACGTTACATTGTTTTGGATTTTTGCTGACCCATACTGGCTTAGGAGCTTCTTAAACTTAGAGATGTTTTCCTGTCAATTCAGTATTCTTAAGTCTTATTACAGGGAATGATGAGTGGTAGGATAGTTGAAGTACATTTTTAAGACAGATCATAGCACAGAGAAGACTACCACAAAGATGTTAAATAATGTTATGTATTTAATTTAATTTGAATTGAAAATCCCAAATGTTTGTTTCATGTGATAAAATTGTGGGCTTTTTTCTTCAATGGAGTGAAATATCTATCAGTGAGTGTCAAATATAAAATGATATATCAACTCAATAAACATTTATGATGCCTATAAAATAATTATTGTTAACTCAAAATAACATTATAAAATATAATGTTATAAAATGATACAGGCAAGAAATAGATATGTTCATGTATTATGATTACAAGTGTTTATAGATTGAGCCTATATGAATATTTAGAAAATAATGGTTATAACATGGTGTTAATATGAGTGTATCTTACATTTAAAAAGTTTTCTGGAAGTTATTGTTTTTGTACTTAAAATCTTAAATTTATTTAAAAACACAAGGAAACATATGAGTAGCATGGACATAAGTATTGAAGAGTCCGCTCTAAAAGGGCAAAACTAGCATGGCAGCTAAACACATAGGCTTGGAAAAATTGTGTTCCAGCCTCATTTTTTAAAATTATATTTTATTAATTATGCTATTACAGCTGTCCCAATTTTCCACCCTTGGTCCCCCTCCACTCAGCACTCCCCAGTCCCTCAGGCAATCTCCACACCATTGTTCATGTCCATGGGCCATGTGTATAAGTTCTTTGGTTACTTACTCTCTTACCTATACTGTACTTTACATCCATCCCCATGGCTATTCTGTAATGACCTATTTGTACTTCTTAATCCCCTCACCTCTTCACCCATTCCCCCACACCCTCCTCCCATCTGACAACCACCAAAACACTATCCATTGCTCATGATTATGTCACTATTTCTTATTTGCTTAGTTTATTTTTTAGAGCCAATTGTTAATAAATATGTTTTTATTGACCTTTTATTGTTCATAGTTGTGATCTTCTCTTTTCATAAATAAGTCCCTCTACTATTTAATATAATAAAGGTTGGTGATCATGAACTCCTTTAGTTTTTTCTTGTTTGGAAAGCTGTTTATCTGCCATTCGATTCTAAGTAGAAGCTGTGCTGGGTGGAACAATTTTGGCTGCAGGTCTCTGCTTTTCATGGCTTTGAATAATTCTTTCCAGTCCCTTCTTGCTGGTAAAGTTTCTTTCAAGAAATCAGCTGACAGTATTATGGGAGCTCTCCTGTAGGTAACTAACTGCTTTTCTCTTACTGCTTTTAAGATTCTCTCCTTATGTTTAATCTTTGGCATTTTAATTATGATGTGTCTTGGAGTGGACCTCTGCATCCACCTTGTTTGGGACTCTCTGTGCTAATACCAGCTTGATGACCTTGAAGAAAGTAATTTACATGGCTGTGGTTTAGTTTATTTATCTTTCAAATGGGAAATTATATTAGCAATTGTGTCCACTGAAGCACAAAAATTAATGCTGGAATATAATGAGTGCTCTTAAAAGTTAGCTAATAATTTCCGATAGAAATAAGCTCCATGAGGCTAGGGACTTGTTTAATTCAACACTATGATGAGTAGCTGGTATTTGTTGATTTCATAACAAACATTCATTGATGAGTGAATGAATCAAAGGGAGATTATAATGAAGCTGATAGAAGAACTATATAAGCAGCTTAGGTAGTTTAAAAAAAAGAAGAACAAGACTAAATGTAACAAAAGGTTTTTTAAAATAATTTTTTAATTTGGAAAATGTCTAAGTAGGTAGCTAAAATGACACTTTACATTTCCTGAAGAAAATGGAACCAATTTTCCTACTATATAAATTGTTTTGTCAATAAAATAGATACATTTTTGGAACCTACACTGATACATATCTTGTAGTAATTTACTGTGTCTCTGTTCAAAATGATTTCATTGTAGTGCATTAACTCAAGCTTTAGAAGCATCAATCACGATAAATAAGTAAAATTACTGTAGTGATGGTGAATAATATTTGATAAGATCCTTTAATATTTTGGAAGTGAAAAGCAGAAATTGTCTAAAGCTTGTACTAAAAAAGCTGCATAGCCAACTTTCAAAATCCATCTCACAACTTCTGCTCAGTGATGTCACTGAAATTTAGTGAAACCCATGCACACAGTTTTTTCTACATCAGGTCATATCACATTTGCAATTTGCTCTTAAAAACACACCTGGAATGTATTGCAATCTATTGATTATCTCTCAGATTTAAATTGAAAAAAGATAACCGACTTGGAAGGCAATAAACCAAGCAGTGGGCAATTTTCTCTATCCCTTTATCTGTAACTAGCATAGCAATCATCTAAATATTTTTTTAGCATAAAGGAGATTTGAGTGAGTCATTTAGTGAAGTGAAAATAAACTTCGCACACACATTGGGGAGTTTAACCTTGATTTAGGTGTGTTCTGCGAGACAAACTACCCATTCTTTGTCTAAGAGATAAATGTGAAATAAGTGATTCAGAGAGTCTACCCCATCAGTCCACATGAATATACTTGTTAATCCACTGATTGACAAGGTTAGTCATCCAAATATAAAAATCTGTGTAAGTATTCATTGAACATTTACTCTATACCAAAGGGCTGGGGAATTTGCTATCTAAAATTTTACATGCTGATTGGTGGAGAGACACTCAAAATAAAATAAGGTAATCTCAGAACATAAAACAGTTAGTGAAGAAGCAGAATGGGGCGGTGGAATACAGAATTGCTTGGAGAAAGTTCTGTGGTTGCTTCAGAACAAGTGTTCTGAGTGTCTTTCCTTTGTGTGTTTGTTACATTTTAATGCGTGAAAATGTGAAGAAGATCACTGCAGGGTCACAGAAAGTATTGTACCAATGTCTAAAGTGGATAGTGGCTTGAAATTTTTGAGGGACTGAAGGAAAAAGAAAGAAAGGAAGAAGGGAAAGGAAAGGAGGAAGGAAAAGAGAAAGAAGAAAAAGGGAAAACAGATAAAAATGTTGGTGGGATGGAAGAAAATAATGAAGAGGTTTACAGGAGACAGGTGGGCTCAAGTTGCACGTGAAAAAATTGTTTGGGTTTTCCTCTAGTTGCAGTTGGTGGCTAGTAAAACATTTTCTCCAAGGCAGTGATATTATGTGACAGATAATTAAAAAAAAATTAAACACACACACTTAAACATACACATGCACACACACTGTTCTCCAATATCGTATATCTTATGGAAAGTTTAACATAGCATCTGGACACAGAGATGGGACAATGAGCCCTCAGTCAATGTGGGAAATGCGTTAGGAAAGATTTAATGAGATAAAGATGCGGAAAGGAGGCAGTTCACTCCAAATGAGCAAGTGGAAAAAGTAAACGAAACCTGGGATTCTTGTCACAGGGGCATGGATTTTAATCACTTGTAATTATCTGACACTTATCTGACTTCTGCTTTAGAGGAGATATTTCCTAAAGTCAGTGGCCAAACTTTTTATGTTCTAACCAGGATACTTGGCCAAACTTACCTAATCACCGTCTATATGATTGTTGGCATGGCAGAGACAAAAGCTATGTAGTTACATTCTCTAAAAGCATATGTTATCTGAAAATGAAACAAAAACATTTTTTAAAAGGAGCTGAATGTATTTTTAAAGATTTTATTTATTTATTTTAGAAAGATGGAAAGGGAGAAAGAGAGGGAGAGAAACATCAATGTGTGGTTGCCTCTCACGCACCCCGTGCTGGGGTCCTGGCCTACAACTCAGGCATGCGCCCTGGCTGAAAATTGAACTGGTAAACCCTTTGGTTTGCAGGCTGGTACTCAATCCACTGCATCATACCAGCCAGGGCTAAGCATACTAAATTAATCATGATTCTCTCTAAAATGAAAATCATCTATAGGAAACTATTACAACAACTTGTAAGAGTATGTAGTAAAATGTTTATTTGATTTAATAAAAGGAAAAAAATACTTCTGTTCTATTATCAAAGACATTCAAGTATCAAAAATTTAGGTGGGAGAAACAAATGTGGAAAACCTCCTCCCTGACCTTGAAATGTATGTCCTGCCTTCTATTCCCACATTAGCAGCCATTTCAAGGACACAGCCTTGAGGAAGCAAGGTGCTATTGAGACCATGTGAACGGATTGTGTGACCGAACCCAGGTAAGGCATCTACGTAAACTTTTAGGGTTCTGGCAGGTGGATGCTACAAACTACTGGTCTTGCAGTTGTCCAAGACATGCCTCTTAAAGAAGTTTTTTCCTTATTAAACATGCCACCTACCAATCTGGAGTGGGCTGCCTCTTTCTCCAGTCTTTCTTTGCACTCTGTGCAGAGGGAGCTAATTTGCAGATTACCAAGGGTGGAAGTATTTTTCTAATGATGTGGCTATTAACAGAAAACATAGATTGAATAAAGCAAATGTGGTTGCTGCCTCCATCTACCATAGGGGTTTAGGAAGGAGGTAAAAGATAATGTTCTCCTGACTCAAGTGCCATGAAGTCCATAGAGAAGGGTTGGCCATTGCTTGATAGTAATTTCCTGAGCTGAGTAGCTCAGCTTTGTTACTTCAGATAAAGGCAGAAATTTCACTAGGGGCTCCATGATGGGGAGCAGCCCTGACACTGAGTGAGAAAATGTGGCCTTTATCCAAAAGGTTTCCAAGGAAGAAAGGGCTTGAGAGCATTTACTTTTAAGTGTCTAGTTGGTTAACTCAATGATTTTTTTTAAAGGAGAGATTCTCAATCTGGGGTATTTCCCCCCTGGGACACCTGGTAATATCTGGAAATATGTGTGATATCCATACCTGGGGCACAGTGCTATTGGTATCTAGCCAGAGATGCTGCTAAACATCCTGAAATGTACAGGTCACATAATCCAGTGCAAAATGTTAATGAAGCCAAAGTTGAGAAACTTTACTCTGAACTCAAAAAACCAATTTTTCACTCAGGGAATACTCAGGTAATTTTTACTCACAACCTTTCGAAGCCCAATTATAGTCATTAAATTATAATCACTAAAGCCCAATAATACTCTTTTAATGGAAACACAACATTTGTACTTAAATTTATTTGACTATAACAAAATCATGCTATGTTATTTATAATTTAGAGACTGTAGGTTTTAAATAATCTGGGGAAGGATCTGTTATTCTAATGGAAACAGTAGACCCAGACGGCCAAACCAGGATTTCATGGAACAATTGACCATAATAAATTTAATATTTATCAGAATAAGCTCTCCTTTATGGCACAATTTTAGTCTTACAATAAGAAGTTTGTGTACCTTGTTATTAACAATAACTAAAAATCACTACTTATGAATTCCATCTGTTACCCAAATCAAAAGTATATCATTTCATGGCAGTATCAAGGGATTTGAGGCCTATGAAGGGATATTTTTCCTAGCATCTCCCTTAAAACACAATGAAACAAATACCATTAAACATATCAGGAGCAACATAATGCCCTTGTTTTCTGAGAACAGTTAGAAGAAATTACTTACTTTATGAAATATTCAATGGACATTATACTAAGATGTGTATAGCTTAATTAAGATTAAACTTAATCTGTTTTTATAAAGGTTATAACTTATATCATGCTTGTATATTATTTTCCAAATCTATTTATATTATATTTATGAAATTTACAGAAATGGAGAGACATTTAATTATATAAAATGTATTCCCATCACTCTTTCTAAAGCATCAAACTGAGAGTGATTATTCAAAAATTAAAACTCAAATTATAAATGATTATTTTTGCTCTGTCCAAATAATGACTACTATTTGTGCTGTTCACTTTTTTGTTTACTCCATTGTGAATTTTCAGAAAGTAGCAATGTCGACCTGGAGATTATTATACTAGGTGGGGTAGGCCAGTCTGACTTACAGATACAGGACAGTCCGACAGCTGTCAGAGGTGGGAGCTGAGAGACTGGATGAAAAAGGTGAAGGGATTAAGAAAAAACTGCTCATAGACACAGACAACAGTGTGGTGATTCCTAGAGGGGAAGGGGGCTGGGGAGGAGGTGCAAGAGGACAAAGGGGGACAAATGGCCACGGAAAGAAACTTGACTTTGGGTGGTGATAAACAGATGTTGTACTGTGGAATCATACACCTGAAACCTATGTTATTTTGCTAATCACTTTCACCCCAATAAATTCAGTTTGAAAAAGCAGGATTTATCTTAGAAGTCTCCTTCATACTCTTATGGAGACAGTGGAAAAACCTCAGTGAATATAGAAAAGAACCTAAACCATGGACTTTGAGAAGAGATAAACACCAAATTTATTACAGTAATTTTTTTGTTTGTTTGGATAACTATTGTATGAAATGATAGAAACATATTTATTAAAAAGGTTTAAATCACCAAATGTATGCTTTAATTTTTGAAATTTTTGCTTTTGTAACCTATAAATCAAATTTTCAAATGTGGATTCTTTTTCCCTTTTTTCTCCATGTGAAAACCATTTTGATGGTTTGTACATTTATTATGGTGAAACTTGATTTTTAAGTTATTTCAGGCTTCTTCATTATCTTGATTACATTATCTTATACAATGACCCAAATAACTGTTTCTGCTTCTTTTATTCATTGGCTGTTGCATCAGTCATGAGTAAAGTTACTTTTTATGAAAAATAGAGTGTCCATACTGATAATGAATATGGAAGAGAAAAATAGTTTAATTTTTATTTATTTTAGAAGCCAATCCTAGCATTTATGCTGTCTTTCAAAATTATACATTGTCTTTCAAATTCTTCCAATTATTTAAAAATATTTACTGAAAACATATATGCCAAAATGTCTTTAGACAAAAAGACACAATGATTAAAAACAAAATATACTTGCCTTAATATAGCTTGCCTTATAGCATGTTTATTCTTGTTTTTGATTATGTTCTTTTTAAATTATTTTTCAATCTATGCATTTATGTTTTTAACACATTTTTATGGGATTCCTATTTTCTTGGCTTTGTGTTAGGTGCTTGACAAACAGCAATAAGATGATGACCATCTTCATGGTTCTTAAATTGTAATGGGGGCTTAAATAATAAAGGCATAAATGAGCCCAAAATAAT
Organism: Tonatia bakeri; assembly: GCA_004024845.1. NCBI lineage: Eukaryota > Metazoa > Chordata > Mammalia > Chiroptera > Phyllostomidae > Tonatia > Tonatia bakeri. The sequence continues at coordinate 88,433 of PVIA01001626.1, forward strand.
GAGATTGTAAGTGCTTAGAACTAGACACATAAGGGCTCTTTCAGAAAGCAGCTGGCAGTGCTGATTCCGTTATAGACTGGGCGGCTGGTGTTGCCTTTGGAGAAGCCCAATTAAGCTGAGAGCTAAGTACAGGGAAGGGACTAGTCACGCCCAAGAATTCAAATTTCAGTTTTATGATGCACCAGCTTCAAGCATGAATAAGTGATGGGTGAGACTCAGAGTGCCGAATACGTGAAAGAGTCCAGTATAACTGACATTCAGTGAATGAAAGGAGAGAAAGACATTAGAAGACATTAGGTGGTGATGATGAAGGGAGATCAAGGAGACGAATTTTGGAAATACAGTTATCAAGAATTGTTGATACTTTATGTGAAGAATGAGAAACAGACAAAGATCAAAGATAATTTGCAATATCTAGGTTTACACAGCAAGATAGACAGAGGCTATGGTTTATGGGAAAAGTGGGTTTAATTTACACAATGTGGTATTTGAGACACCTGTGTGACCCTCAAGCAGAAATGTCAGGGAGACAGGTGAGGATGTTGAAACTCAGAGAAGGTAATCGAATTGGAGTCTGACGTGTAGCGAGGAATTTGAGGCTGCAGTTTAAAGTCATAGAACCAAATTAGATTTCCCACGGAGAAGGTGTAGAGGCTGTAATTTCTATCTAGATAAAACAGTAGAGTTTGCATAGAGTAAAACCTGGGGGTGAAGGAGGATCCAGAATAAATGGGAGGAGCAAAGCTTCGCCTGCAGGGGATTAAGGTCAACTTGGAGAGAGAAGCAAGTATCTGAATACTTACATGATAAAAGTCTGTACTTTATACTAATGGAGGACAAAAGGAGAAAAGTTTCATTTTGCTGTGGTAGTTCATACGAGACTTAAGGAAGGATGGAAATCTTCAAAATACTTTAAGTACAAGCAAATGGGGCAGAGTGAAGATTATACTCAGCAAAGTATTTAAGACGAGAAAAATGTCAAAGCATTTGAGCAACTCTAAGTAGTTCAGCTTAATTGCGTGGTTATAGCTTCTTTTACAATTCAAGATTTAGGTTAACCTTCACAAATGTACCATTTCACCTTTATTTTACATTCTTCTGGTAATTAACAAATCATATTGCTTTTGTCTTTTAATCGTCTGCATTTTCTCTCTTGACCTGCCCTTACTCCAGGAGTAGGCGGAGCATCATTCCTTTTTCCTGAGTTGAACCGTCCTGCAGTTCTAAGCACAGAGCAGGTGGTTGTCAAATGTGTCTTTTCTGAACGGCTAGATTCCTGTCCCTTTGTTCTTCGTGGAGATGGAGCTAAGCCTTTTAAATGGTTTGAAAACCAAAGTAACTGCATCTAAAACGTTATAACATATCATTTTATCCTGTCTGTGATGGAATGATGCAAGTAAACCAATTCAGTGATCTGAAATTAGCCTCTAATTAAGGTGCCCAGAATAATTCTGTATAGTTTAGTTTTATTTAATTAAAGCACAGGCAAAACTGAACCAATTTATCAAATTTACTTATTTCAGGCTTCCCAACAGACACAATCTACCAACATGTAACAATCTCAGACAAATGAACGGTTTACTTATTTCACTACTTCCCATAGAGGATAAGATGCACTCTAAATGACAACTAAAATCAAAATAAGACATTCCAGATCGAACTACTTGCTGTTGGTTAGGATGTTTTAAAGTGCTGTTCCTGGTCTCCACGGAGAGTACAGGGGCATACACTCATAAAGGAAGAGTATAGAGTTCAATCCAACCAATCAGTCTTTCCTGACCATGCCTTCATGTAGTACGCATTTGAAATGAATAATCCGTTTTGATCTGCAATTCAGCAATAAAATCTTACCTCAAAAACAAAAACAAAAACAAAAACAACAAAAAAGATCTTGTTGGCCAAACAGCATATGTGTGTTTGAAAGAAAACCACCTGTAAGTTACAGTTCCTCCCCCACAACTTTGTGTAACCGATTTTCTCACCTAGACTTGGAGCCACTTCCCTAGAATCATGACTTGTGAGAATAAATTATGAATTTAGGTGTCAGTATCCAAGGGCCTTGACTTTCCAAATGATATTTTTCAAGACAACATTCAACTAAATACAGTCATTGGGAAGGTAGAAGTCGTCAATATGGACACTTCAGTAAAGTATACTTACATAGCCATGTGGGTTTTTATATTTAATCATCCATTATCAGTTATGTGATAATCTATCAATTATTTTTAACAGTGACAATTAAAGTTAGATTAATTGGTAAAACTATCGTAAACAGCAATAACTTAATGTGTTTTTATAAGGATCAATCAGTTCAACTTAATCCACAGTGCATTAGACACTCTCTTTCCAAAGCCCACAGAATTTTTTGACAGGGGAAAAGAATACGTCGTACATCAAGTATATTATATGATGAGAATTCTTAAAATTTCACATTAATAAATGTCTGCAAAACTATTTCAGTTTAGCGCTAAATTTGATATTCATTTGAAAATTTCATTAGTTACCTATCTCATGCAACTGTTTCAAAGAATATTCAGTGACTTCTAAAATATGACAGGCAACCCAATTAAATCAATTAACTTACAATCAAAACTAGAGTAAATGGCATATTTATAAAAATTAATGCTAACATTTTGTCTATTATATCACTATAATGTAGATAGATTGAGATGGTCAAAATTTTGGGTGCCTGGAGCCTAAATGAGGTAATATAATGATCCTTCTTGCTAGCAAATTAAATCACTAAAATCAGAAATGGATAAGAAGGAAGGAAGGAAGGAAGGAAGGAAGGAAGGAAGGAAGGAAGGAAGGAAGGAGGATTTGCAAACTGTTATCTGTCAGGCAAGAGACTAAATTCTTATTTTTTTTCCTTAATTCTTCAACACTTGTTCTACTAACTTCTGAAATCAGGTTGGAATCCCACACTCTCCTGGGTGGAAAAGAAAAAGTGAGGATATCAAGGTTCAGAAAGGTTAACTTTTTTCCATAAACACATACATAATAAAGGATGAATGAGGATTTTAAGGCATTGACATTTCCTTGCCCTGGATGATACTCTCTCCTTTATCGTAGACTGACTAAATCTATATTTATCGATATTTATTTTTATTACATGCTTTTCCAAAAATACTATAATCACCAGCAAAGATTTAAGAATGCAATGTCTCTTTACTCCTCCTTTGTAATAGGAAAACTAAAAAAAAAGCCTATACAAAATATTTTATTTTAGAATATTTTCTACCCAACATGCTGAATCAAAAGTCAATTAATGGAAGCTAAAATTAGTAAGAAAGAAATTGAATGGAACAAAGGACCTAATTGTTCATTAAAATGTTTATTTCACAGTCTGCTCTGGATGTCATTTTAAAATCCCAACTTGCTGGAACTCAATAAAAATAGTAACTTTTTAAGATATGTTTTTGAAAGACTGTGCTGATACAATATAAAGAGGATTATGCTGTTTTACTAAATTGCATAATTGTAAATTCCATAACACAAACATGAGGTCAGCTTTGTTTCTCAATACCAAATTAAACTATAGAAACACAAAGTGCTTGGCTAAGGAAGTTGGTCCATCTCAATAAATGACTATCACTTATGCAGTTTGCTCATTTCCCTGCAATGCTTTTGCATGTTCAATAAAAATTGATGAGTGAAAGGATATGAAATCTCTACCAACAAAGTAGAAGGAAAAAAATAACACACTAATTTAAAATATACTTCAGCTACCTGTCATAAACAAATTAAAAAATCCTTTAATGGACACAAGTGCAGCCCTTGGCAACTTCATCATTTGCTTCTAGAGATGATTCAGCTTTGTATCCTTACGTCTGAATGCTAGTGGTTTCTTCCCTATGGATTAAGCCGGGTCATTTCAGTTTAATCACTTTAGAAGTGAAGGACAAAAATATTCATGTTAAATTTTATCTTTTGATGTTTAAAATAGGATCTTTTGCCACAGCTTGACCTTAGATTTTTCTCTAGTTTATTTTGTTTTAATCTTGCATTATCATTTTCAAATTTTCTTCCTTGGGTATTTCTTACAAATAAAGCAGCAGATCAAGCACAGATATTATATTTGACTTATTTGGGGATGAAAACTGATGGGGGGAGGTTAAGAAATTCTGCCATTTTACCGGGGATCACTCTGCAAGACTGAAGGCAGGGGACTTCCAATTGTTTACCCATGCAAGATTTTATCAGTAAACAGACAACTTCAAGAGTCTTTACAGGTTCCTGTGGTTAAACATCGTTAAACTCATTGATTGAATTCAGGCAAATTTAAATGTAGTTAGGGGCTGGGCCACAAAGCCCTTAATTATGTTTGAGAAACTGAGATCAAAAACTGAAAACTTGCCCTATAAGAGTAGATTCTTTTACATTTTTATGTTTCTTAAAGCAAGCACAGCAGTGGGCATACAAACAATTGCTATATACTTACAGTTGATGTTACTTGTTAATAAAATGTATATCAATTAGGAGACTGACAAAAATGATAAAACAAAAAGATAAATATTGGGTTGGATTGTTCTGAAGTATCCTTCTATTTCATCACATTTATTTCCGTCAATCCCCCATTCAAACATAGATCAGTTGATTATGAGAATATTTCGAGTATTTGCTATGGAATAGATATCAGTATAATAAGTCAAACAGTCAAACAGTATATATTTTCCCACCATAATAATTCAACTTTATTGAGGAATATTTACCTACTTGAATATTTACTTGTTTGTAGTGTACAATTCAGTGATGTTTAGTATGTTCACAAAATTATGCAACTGTTACCACTATCTCATTCCCGAGCATTTTCATCACCAAAAAAGAGTCCATGTGCCTGTAATAGTTACTTCCATGCTTCCTTCTTTCCAGCCCCTGGTAACCACTAATCTACTTTCTGTCTCTATCTTGGCTGTTCTGGACTTTACATTTAAAATACTATACTATGTGGCTTTCTGTGTATGGCTTCTTTCACTTAGCATCATATTTTTAATGTTTTTCAATGTTGTAGCATCTGTCAGTACTTCTTTTTATTATGGCCAAATAATATTTTCTTCTGTGGATATATCATATTTTGTTTATCCATAAATTAGTTGGTGCTCTTTGGCTTGTTTCCACTTTGGGGATGTTAAAATAATGTTCCTGTGAACATTCGTGTACTAGCTTTTGGACTCACTTTAACATTTTTCTTGGACATATACCTGAGAGTGAAATTGATGAATGACATGATAAATTTCTTTAACTTTTGGGGGAAGTGTCCACCTGTTTTTTACAAAGTGACTTTAGCATTTTACATTTCTCCCAGAAATGTGTGAGGATTTCAGCTTCTTCACATCTTTGGCAACATTTGTCATTATCTGTATTTTTTGTGATAGCCATCCTAGTAAGCATGCAGTGGTATCTCAATGTGCTTTTTGTAAGTATTTGCAAACTAGGTGACATATGTGTAGATATAAAATAAATTGGTGGAGACATAATTAGATGATAGATGGAGAGAAGGTATATAAAAAGTTCAAAACAAATTACAAAAGTGACTGTATTTTTTTTTTGAGGAACTAACCTACTTACAAGTTCAGATACTTTTTTGTGAGATTAGTAACTCCTGATTTTAAAAGGCTGAACATTATACCACAGAAGAATAAACAGAAGCCATTTCAAGTAGAATATTTAATATTCTGGCAATCAAATTTCCCAAAGTATCATTGTGAAGCATTGAGTAAATCACTTTTGCTGAGCAAACAGTTTAAAAAGAGAACATCAGCCCTGATTACAGAGGCTCAGCGGATTGAGTATGAGCCTGTGAACCAAAGAGTTGCCAGTTCGATTCCAGTCAGGGCACATGCCTAGGTATTAAGCTGAGAGGCAATTCATTGGTGTTTCTCTCATACGTTGATGTTTTTCTTACCCCCCCACTCTTTCCCCCCTTCCACTCTCTCTAAAAATAAATCAAATCTTTAAAAAAGAGCAGGTCAGACTGAGAAAACATAGAACCATTGTACGTGTAATAAAGAAACACAAATGATTGGAGTGATTACACACATTCAATATTTTGAAGCAATGCAAGATGATAAGAGATTTAATGTCACATTCAGTGATACATAGTAATTAATGTGACTGTGCACTGAAACAACTCTGAAAAATGTTAGGAGATGATATTTTAGAGGAGGAAGACGTGTATCATTTTGATCCATTATCAGAAGGAATATTTTGGAATTTGGCAGTAAGTGGTCAAATTGTACCAGAACTGTTCCAGTGTGCAGCCAAGAGCGGGGCCCCAGATAGGGGTTTGGAATGGGGCTCAGAACTTAGGGTGTCCAGGAAATATTAGGATATCCTCACCCCTTCGCCCTTCAGGTGTGAGCTGGGGGAAGGGACAAATGGAGTAGGGCCATTGAGAGCTGTTTTGCATAGCAACAGCTTTGCAGCTAACCTCTGGCCTGGTCATTTAACATATCTATAACCTTTAACTGGTTACATAGATACGTTAAATAGCTGTGGTCATGCAGTGAGCCAGAGGGATGGAAGAAACTTACCCCCAAGACATAGCTGGGAGGCAACTCCCCCTAGTTACAGTGCCTGCATGAGAGCTTGGAGATGATTGGCTGCATGACATGGGGCCACACCTGCCCAGACTCACTCCGGCAGCCCAGTAAAGCTGGAAGGATAAGAGAGTGCTGGCAAGTATAGCCAATTGTGGGAGGAGTCGGAAATGGGGCTCCACAGGAAGATTGGTGCGGGGATTTAAACGGGGATGTGGCAGCCATTGGAGGGAGAACCATGAGGTTTTGACAGAGTGGAGACTCCTGCAGCTTTAGAAGGGGGAACCACCACTCATCTTTAGCAGAGATCCCGGCAACACAGCTGATGGTGCTGGGAACCGAGGGAGGCCTACCAGCCCAGCATGGATTACTGGGAAGAACTGGGGGCTGGCTGAGCCACAGACTTCTATTTCTTTTCCTGAGATATGGTACCCCAGACTGGGCAAAGGGGGGGAAGGAAGGACTGTGTGTGTTTGTGGGTGTTTTAAGGGACTTTGGGATTTTGATGAAGACATTAGGTCACTACTTTAAGTTTGTACAGTATTCAATAAACATTTCCTTTCCTTTTCATGAATCTCTGGCATTGAGAGATGTCTTTCCTATAAGGCAGCGGACATAATGAACCTGGGGCGTTCCTTTCGGCAATAGTATATGGCCCTTGGCTCCCCCCACCCCCCGCTGCCTTTTGTTCTGTAACAGAACCACTCATTGAGTTCTATTGCTCTGGGTTCTCTTGCCTGCTGCCAATAAGAACTATGGCTCCCAATGCCAGAGTCTTATGATAAGGGAAGGAACTATTTATTCAAAAGTTATGCCGGTTAGATTAATGACAGAATTCTGCCATTAAATCTCACTCCCTTTAGAACAAAAACACCCATAAACTCAGAGTCCTGCTTCCCTTTACCAAACAAGGCCAGTCAGAGGTACCATCTCTCAGGAAAAGAAATAGCTTGGCTAGGCTCCTGCTTTTAATCCAGAGCCACTCCTCATGGTGAGCTGGTGAGAGTTCTTCTACTTCCTTTTAAACTTCATGGCCAAGACCCCATATGGCTGCTACATGTTCCAGAGGCTCTGGCATGGCTAAGAGAGGGACTGGCTGCCCCCATGCCTGGGTTTGAATCCTGGAGAGGATCTTCTTCCATAACCTCATTTCCAGCTGCTCCTACAAATGGTTACACCTGCCAGTAGTCTGCTTTCTTCCCCCTGTCCCAGCTGCCACTGTTAGTCCAGACAGACATGGCCCGTGACATAGAGCTAACCAGCTTCCTTCTCTCCTTAGGTGCAGCTAGCCCCTCCTGCTAAATTGCATAATGGGTTAGAGTTATGAACCTCTCCCTGGCTTTGAACAAGTGCTGCTATTTAACATTACTAAAACACTGGCCAATGTCTTTAGATATGCAAAGTAACTCTCATTGGCTTTGCTCCCCTTCCCCCATCTATAGCTGTGGGAGTTTTCTTTTGGGGGTACTTCTAGCTCAGCACTCCATTATATAACCTGTACCTCCTGTTTGGCTTTCTCCATAGGACTTGTGCTCTATTATGTGGTATGCCATTGGATTCTGGCTTTTGGAGAACCCTGGTGGATAATTGCTTCTGGCTTGTTTTCCTCTTCTTTTAAACTTAGCTGGGCTACCAGCTACATAATGTTTATTTTTAAAAAATATTTTATGTGAAAGTATTAGCTATGTCATAATCACATGCAAATACTAGTGAATGAAAGTGAAGAAGTGGGGAGTTGGTGACATTGGAATTTCCACACTTCTGAGGGTGACAATTACTTGTTCTCACTGCAGAAGCAGAGCCTTCTCTTCTCCCCCTCCTCAAACTCCTTTTGGAAAAAAATAGTGACCTGTTGAAATTGAGGATTTAGGGAAGTTCTTCTGCCAAGGATAATGTTCTTTGTATGTAGGGCATGGAAGTAGAAATAAGGAGAACAAGTCAGGATGTCTGGAAGTGGCAAATGCTAGACAAAATAAGGAGGAATGAATAGGGGTTCACAGCAAAATACATGAAATGAAAGGGACAGGCTTAGACCAATTTGAACCTAGTCACTTTGAGTAGTAAAGCCAATATCAGAAAACAAAAGTTGGGGGGGTGACCATTTTGGTCACCAATAGGAGATCATTAAAAAGGAACTCATAAGTTGGGCTTGGAATGTGAGTGCCATTGTCCTAAGCCACCTTAAGTGATGAGAGGAGATATGAGTAGTTCTCTGATGACTGATCAAAGTTGTCACGGCAGGCACACAGTGGACAGTATCAGTCTGGTTGCCGCCGAGTGGGGCAGTGGGGTGTGGTGGGGCTTCCATTCTCAGAGTCCCCTGAAGTGCTGGTTCCTCAAGCTTTGGTATCCTGAGCACCTGAAAAGAGGAAGAGGAGAGAAGGCCACCGATACGTTTTAAAATTGCTCTGAAAGTACGAGACATCACTTTTACATTTTACCGACTGTCATTTAATCATCAAGTCTAGCTACAAAGCATGCTGAAATATATTTCCCAAAAATACCAGTGTTATTTTTACCCAGAGAGAGTGATAGCTAAGTGGCAGCCTCTTTGACATCTCCTGTGATAAAGAATAAGTGTAAATCCCCTTACAAACCTACAGTTTTATGATTCAGTCCTTTGTTTTGTTTTCAGAACATTTTATTTATCTTTTCCAATTACAGTTGACATTCAATATTATATTAGTTTCAGGTATACAGCATAGTGGCTAGACATTTATACAACTTACAAAGTGATCTCCCCAATAAGTCTAGGTTTATGGTTCAACTCTTGTCTCACAGAGAAAAGGAAAGAATTTCAGAAGGAGTAAAATTTTTGGCCCTGATTTACCCTGCCCCACATCTCTTACTCTCAATAAGTCAGCCTCTCATGCAGATGAGAAAATATTTCTCAGATGCCAAAAGCAAAACGGGTCTACTGTGAGGGTTGAGAGGTGCTCTGTAGAAACCTCCAGCTTAGTCCTGGACACCGAAGGCCCTCAGAATCTTCTGTAACTGTCATAGGTATTTCTGGGTCCTTTAGGACAGTGTGCTTAGAGTGTGGGATGTGCAGTTGCTTCTTAATTTTAAATGTATTTAAATAATGTTATTCATTGAACACATATTCACTGACTTAAGGCATGTCAAAGACTACGTTAGCCCTGATAATTCCTTTAAGTAAAGAGTAAATATAGACAAAATTATGACATTTTAAATTCGTAGATGCCCATAGCACAATGAGTAGATGACAAGTATATTAAACAACCAGCCAGTGAATAATTCAGCATAAACAGTTTCACCACACACACACATGCCCATACCTTATGCTATGCTATGCTATGCTATATCATGTTATGTGCTGGAATAGAAATGAGTAATATACATTCTACTTTCCAGGAAATAAATCCTTAGTAACTTTCATTTCAAGGGAAAATAGAGGAATAACTACCTCCACCAATTTCAGGCTGTTTTGGGGAAGTGAAAAGATGTAAACGTATTGCATCAATAAAATACAGGTGTTGTGGGTATCTCCTCTCTGAAACATTCCTCAGTAAGTGCTTACCTGCGGAATTTGGCGTGACTGCCTTGATCACCAAAGTGTGCACGTAAAGGTAATATTGGATGGAGGGGAGAATTTTTTATTACAAATGCCACAGCATACTCAGCTGGAGAATTCTGCTGCTGGTTTGAATGATAAGTTTAGGGTGAATGCTAACCATTGTGTTAATGACCCTAATTTTCCCTTCTGTGTATGAACCACTGAGTGGTGTTTCTTCCATGCAGCAAGCTTGCCGGAGTACGCAGAGCAGTGTGCCCACAGTATAGGGAGTCACTGAAGGTGATGTTGGGCTATGATATGATAAGTTATCTACTACTTCATCTTAAAGTATGCACTCGAGAATGATAACATAAACTACTGGTGGCCCAACATAATATGCGTCCTTAGATGTTTAGTTTAATTAAATAAAATCTTTGGATAAAGTGTGCAGTGTTGTAGTTTGTCAAAATATCTGGTGTTGTAGGAGAACAGAAAATAAATTTGACACATTTTAATACACTATATTGGGACAAATAGAGGATTTTGAGGTGAGAAACTGCACAATTTCAGAAATATAATATTCATCTTTAAATGGCATATCTGCTTTCAATTTTGGAAACTAACTACCTAACGCTTTTGTGAGTGAAACACAATTGTGGTTTTCCACTGAATGTATTTCATCATTTTCATTTCTCATATAGCTCTGATTTCATCAATCATTCTTATAAGAGTTTTCTGATTAAAAAAGAACATAAAATTACATTTTATTGAATGAAAAATATGGTATAATAGCTATTAATATTTCTTGAGGTACCGTGTCCCTGTGCCCAAATGGGAGTGCACTATTTTATTAAATTTGAATGTTTCTGTTTTTATTGCCCCCTTTGTTTTTTTATGTTCTGTATTTTCAGTGTTTTTCATTAGGTTTCTTAAGACTTGTTGCTACCACTGTCATTATACAACATATTTTTATAGTCTTGCACACTTTAATATTTTAAGATAAAATGACATAATATATCAGGGAGACGATTATGTTTCTTACAAACCTTACTATGAACATCAATCAGAAGAAATCTAATTCTGCATTTTCTAAATATTAATAAGTGCTTTATAACTTACACAAATAATTTTGATGTTGGAGAACAAAAGACTTTGAATGCAATGAAGCTGACAACCAAAAGAGTGTACAACATAATATTTTGGGAAAAAAACACTTTTGCAAACATAATTGTATTTAATTTTATAATATTCTCATGCAGCAATACTGCTATCTGTAGTTTAGAAGCAAGGGCCCCAGAAGGGTCAACAAACATGCTCAAAATTACAGTTTAGAGACTTCAGATCCAGGACCACCTGGTGGACCCTGTGACTCCAAATTTGCTCCAAATAGAAATAGAGTTCTTCCAGGCAGGCCAGGTCTGCCTCCACTTGGAGAAGGACACCTCCAGAGTCCTTCTCAAGAGGAATTTTATGGAAGACCAAAATATTAAAAAACAAAAACATCTATATTTTCCCTATATTTACTTAGAGAAAAAATATCCCTTTTAATTGCTTCTTTATTTTGTTCTTCATTTCAAATCCAAGTACCTTTTCAACAAGAGTTTCAATTCATTCTGTCTAGTTTATTATTTAAACCAGACAAATTATTTCAGGGTCCTGCCTCCATCGCCAATTGAAGCTGGTTAGTAAAAATAACTTTCTTGGTGGTCATATTTAATAGACAGTTTTAAACTGCACTTTACACTTAATCTATTAAATATACACACATACAGTATATATACATATATACATGTATATACACACACATACACATATACATTTAATTTAACAGCTGCCCTTTCTAAAATTCTGTTGTGGAAGAAATTGTGTCCCTCTGAATTTCATAGACTAAAATCCTAACTTCAGCTACCTCAGAATGCAACCTTACATGGATGGACTAGGGTTGTTAGGATTCGATCAGTTAAGATGAGGTTGTGCTGAAATAGTGTGGGTCTCTAATCTAACATGTCTGGTGTCCTTACTCCAAGGGGAAATTGGGGCACAGACACATGAAAACACTAAGAGAATGCCACATGAAGATGAAAGCAGATGTTGGAGTGAGGCTTCTACCCACCAAGGAATGCCCAGGAGTGCCAGCAAACCACCAGAAGCTACGGGAGAAATGTGGGATGGATTCTTTCTCACAGCTCGTGAAGGAACCAGCCCTGCTGGTGCCTTGGTCTCAGATTTCTAGCCCTCTAAATTATGAGATGATGTGCTTCTGTTGTTTCAGCCACTTGGTAGTGGGACTTAGCTATGGCAGCTCTGGCTGACCGATGCACCCATTTTCTTTTCCTCAAGCACACTCACTCTTCTCTGCAGGCTCTTCCATCCTTCCATAAATCTTTGAGTCCTTGACAACTGGGGTTCACCATATGCTGGTCTTCTATGATAGACTGTTCTTATGTGTTCCTCTCCTCACACATTTTTTTAAATAATATCAAAATTGTGTGGTTTTAGCTATCTCTATCATTCATTCATATATATATATATATATATCTCCAAACCACACACATCTAAAATCCAGGCCCAAATTATTCAACATAACTAAGACTGAATTTATTACTTTTTTTTGTTGTTGCCTCTATTCTCTTTTGGTGTACGTCACCCCTTTGACTCAGTTACACAATCAAGAAACCTGAATGAAGGTCAATCTATATCCTGCACTTCATTTCATGCTCTGCATTTAAATAATAAATAAGCCCAGTCAATTCTGTGCCCTTAATAGATCTTGAGCAAATCCATGGTTTGTAAGCATTTAAGTTCTCTCCTGGTCAACCGCAGTGGTATCCTAGCTTGTCTTCCTGCCACCTGTCTTCTGTACTCCCTAATCCATTGTTTGAAGACTGATAAATCCAAGACACACAGCAAATCTTGCCTGCAGTGTTTGGTCCTTAATCCCATTATTTAGGAAACTGTTATTTGGAAAGGAAGTGCACCCACTGTACTGTTCCCCATTGTCTCTGTAAACTATCCTGTAATGGATTGTGACTTATTTTATATTTGATCTTTATTGAGGAATAATTGACAATTATAAAAGCAAGGGTAACTCTTCATACAAATTGAGGATAACAGTTTTTAAATGCAGTTTCTTTATGTAACACATCTTTATCCTTTTTAACATCTAAGGAAGTCTTCTTACTTTAACATCAAGAAGTAATGCATTTCAATTTCTGTTCTTTTGTGATGGTGAAAGCTTGCATGTTTAATGAATTTGCATAAACATTTTGATTTTCACCTGATAAATTATATACACCTGTTGACCTCTTCTCCTGCCCTTCCAAAATACAGACATACATCATCATCATCATCATCATCATCATCATCATCATCATCATCCTCTCTTTCTTTCTTTCTCTCTTCTTTTCTCTCATTCCTTAAAATGCATAGATATTATAAAAAGATGTATTATTGGTCTTTTCATGAGCCTTAACCATAGGTAGAGTAGTCCTCCCTTATCCACAGTTTCGTTTCTGTGGTTTCAGTCACCAGCAGCCAAACATGGTCCAAAAATATGAAAGGGGAAATTTCAGAAACAAACAACTCATAACTTTTAAATTTCAGGCTGTTTTGAATAGTTTGGTGATATCTTGAGTTGTCTTCCTCTGCCCCACCTGGGACATGAATCGTTAGTTTGGCCAACATATCCACTCTGTGTGTACATTACAATAAGATATTGGAAGGAGACAGAGATCACATTCACTTATCTTTTATTACGGTACGTCTTTACAATTGCTTTATTTTATTGTTAGTTATCGCTAATCTCTTACTCTGCCTAATTTATAAATTAAACATCATCATATGTACTGCGTTTGTATCGGAAAAGACATAGTATACATAGTGTTTGCTACTATTCTTCCTTTCAGGCATCCACTGAGGATCTTGGAACACAGCACACGTGAAAAAGGAGAAACTACTGCAATTAATTTAAGAGAAAAATTATTGCTTTTTAAAGAAACAGTTGTAGAAGGCTTTTAAAAGTTTTTTTTTAGTAGCATTTGTAAACTTGAAATAAAACTTTGACATTTTGGTATTTAGAATTTATTCATTTATTAAGCAGTGAATGTGTTTTTTTGGCCTGGACTTTTCCTTCCTATTATATATGTCCATATGGTATAGATTTCTTCCACAAGGAAAGTTCACAATTGCAGGGGCATTAGTTATATTCTTGATTTTGAGTTCTGTAACTTTTTTTCTGACCCTTAAGATTGTGATACCACATTTTCTTTTGCTGTTTGGGGAGAAGGGGAGAACCAAAGTTTATTTAGATCATAGTAAGTCACCTGTTGCCTTTCTTCTCAATAACTTATTCAAAGTAGTAAGCAAACTAATGTGCTAGCACTTTTACTCTTTTCCTTTTTCAAAATCATTCATTTTCCTCCATTAAAGTTCTTAGCTTTTCACAACAGAAGGCACATTTCTTCAGTGACCGGTTCTTTGACTTTGGCAAACACGTTTTCTCAGGCTACCAGCGCTTCACCTCACCCACATACTCTGCCGTGCTCACACAGTCACTGAGCTGGCACCTTCTGAGAAGACTTTAATGAATTACAAAAATACCAGTTAGTGAATGGATTGAAGTGAGAAGAGCTAACAGGGAACAGGTTTAGCAATAAGAAAGATATGTGGATATTTTTAGTCCATGGTTGCTAAAAAGTCATAATTGTCCAAACTTGAGAACAAAGAACACTGGTGCCAATTCTGCCGCTAAGGTGATTTGGGCCTGAGTTGGTCCCGTAAGTTTGTGGGGCCTCTGTTTTATCAGAAATGAAAGAATAGGACCTGATTAAGTGGCCTCTCAAACCTATCCAGCTCTAATTTACAATGTTTCTATAAGTATTAGTAGGCTTTCAAAATCTCTCAGCTTTGGAGGTACATGTTGTTGAGAGCTAGTGATGTAGACAGTGATATTGATGATGATGATGATGGTTATGGTAATGAGTAATATTACTGAGTGCCATATGTCTGTAGTAATTGCCTCCTTGACTCTCTAATTGTTCTATTAGGTGAATATTATCGCCTTCCATTTTATAAATGAGAAAATTGAGGCCCAGATAATCCAATGTCCTCAGTACCACAAAGCCCTGTGCCAAAATCAATTTTAAATACCTGGCTATATGGAAATAATATTATCAATGTCCACCAGTATCTCATTTTCCCTCTGTTCTGTGTGCAAATAAGACTGCACTGTTCCTTCAAGTAAAGGCTATTAAGGCTATGTGATTAGCTTTGTCCAATGGCCATGGGAAAAAATGTACAGCTATACTTTTAGGCCCAAAGCATGAAAGAGCCAGCAATAACCTCTCAGGTGCTTCTCGCTTTGAGGTGCCCACCAGGGAAGGCAGCATGCTCTAATGGTGTTGTTTCAAGATGGTAGTATTTCCACATATTCTAAATTACTGAGTTGCTCCTTATGGGGCAGTTAAATTTGTTTCTCATCTGGATACATGTTTTGCTTGAATAAATTATAAATTTTTGTTGCTGAATCTACTAAAATTTTGTTACCAAAAAATAACATATTCCTTTGTGATAAAATTAAGAAGTTTTCTTCTTCATTGTGTGATAGGGACATGGCTTTTTGAATGTTTCTCATATTATCGGTTATATGAGTATTTTCTGACATAACCACCCACCTGGTACACAGCATTGGCTATCTCTCATCCTTAGGCACAGATCGTTGTCTCCCGATAGATTCTCTCTTTCTCTCTTTTCCATCTCTGTTGAAACCTTCTATTTCCTCTATACAACTTCTTTTTTATAAACACTTGCCCTAGCCACCCCACTCTTAAAAAAATCTTACTTTTTTCAATGCTAAGTGATATGAAACTTATACATGATTACTTACAGTGACATTTAATAGTAGTGCGACCTCATCAAAGTAATGTCTCATTCAATTTCAATCATAAAAAAAACAGACTTGAACATTATAGAAAAAGGAGTTTATTGTATAATGAAAGTTTCCCAAATTGTGTATATTGCTAGGGTCACAAAGTTTTAAGGAGTAGAATTAGGGAATCAGAGAAAAGTCAATAGCCAGGAGAGGTCCTGAAATGAACAGCAGCCAGGAACAAACCATGCCACTGGGACAGGGACAAAGTCCACTTAGCAGACTTCTGAGTGCTCCAAAGGACTGAGCTTGAAGATGGAGCAGGAATCCTGGACACTTGCTTTTGTTTTAGTCCTGCTAAGGGCACAGTTGGACTTTTTCCACAGGAGAAAGAAGAGATGGTTTTTGAGATGGAGTCCACCACTCTCCCAGTTTGCACAGCATGTGAACAAAACCTTTTCACTTTTGCACCAACATGTGCCTCCTGAGTTTGGCTTTTGTGATGACAGGCAGCTGAACCTTTTTTTTTTGTTCAGTGATACTAATGATACCAGATTAATTAAAAAACAAACTAACAAACAAAACCCCCGAAATAACCAGTAGCTGATGGACTCTAAGGAATCTGTGACTTATAGTGACTCTAATATCAGATTCATTTTTTTGATCTGTATTTTCAAATATTTATTTACAAGGTTGTAAATATATGTGTTTTCTGTTTTAAGGAAACATGTAAAAAGTTATATGTCTGTGGGTTTTGTCATCATTTAACTTTGATTTAAGAGTCAAGTGACAAAGACAGAAACATAGTGCAGACATCAATGGTATAAATATGATAAGGTGAACAATTCTTTTCAGCAAAATTTATCTATGGCATTTTTTGAGTGATAATGAGTGTGATAGGCAAGTTATTCTCCTCTGAAGACTAAGTTTCCACTGCATGGTTAGCCAGATTACATAAATATGGAAGGCAGTGATGGAGTGGTTTCTTGATTTTGTAAAAAATGTATGTCTGTAGCATGGTTATTTGTTTAGTGATATATTTGTTTTTCACGTTGATTTGGCTCCAAGAATTACAAATAGGCAACATTCACATAGAACTTCAAGAGAGAAAAATATTCTTCTACAATTAAAATTGTTAACAAGTCATTGTTACCTCCTTAAAATAAGCCACACTACTTATTTTATATGCCACTAGTTCTTGCAGCAATACCTTACACTATGTCAGTGCATTGTGCATGCACAACAAATAGTATTATGTGATTAAAACAGTAATGAAACATAAACATTTTGCCAATGAAAAGTGAAGTGTCCAGAGATTTCTTCATCATTCCTCAAGAATACTGACTGCACTAATAACTAACACATTGCATTGGTAAGTTGATGGTTTACTCAGTGGCAAATGTGTCCTTCATTCCTACATGCTAAAGTCACAAACCTCCTTTTAGGGTTAGGGCGATTTGCATGAACATGCAGATGGTAGGTTAGAGTAAAGGGAAATAACTTGGTCATAATTCAATAAATGTATTGAAGACAATTGTGAACTATTATATGGGTAAAGTGTTAGAAGATACCATCCTCTGTCTCTTCAGCCTAGAGAAATAGTGTGCCATGGGAAACAGTATGTACAAAAATTTGAATTCCAAGGTAGAAAGCAGAAAGTGCTCAGTATATTTCTGGAAGAGACCATTGTCTGTAATTTCATATTTCTGAGCATTAGGCAAGGACCAGAGTAAAATTTCCCAGAAACTGTGTTTCTAGTGGAAATACAGTAGTTCAGAATCACTATATCCTTCTTTCTGTTGACTGTACAGAGTTGGACAAAATCTTGTTTTGTTCCAGGAGGAAGGAAACACTGTAACATGTAGGCCGATGCACCTAGTTGTCTTCAGTTGTGCTCCAACTTTTACCCCCTCTGGCGAAAGCCAGATGGCTTTGTGTTCTGTTTATTCAGTGAAACTATGACCAAAAAAAATCTTATTAATGCATTGACTGTGGGAAAGGATTATAAATAATTCAAACTTTTATAGATTTCATGATATTCATACCGACCAGAAAGCTCGTAAAATTAATTAAAATACCATGTGCTTAAGCCAGAACTTATATCCGGGTGTCAATGATTTCCTAAAAGGGGATTTAAGTGGTAGAAAATTTTATTATCATTCAACATCTTTTCCTTGAAACCCAAGTCTCCAGAGACAGTGTAAAAAGGAACTAGGAGAGAGGTGATGGACTTTCATGCAAAAATATTGCTGGGCAAAGGTTTTGATTGAATTCCCCTTGAACAACATGATGCTGAGCTCTTCAGATTCTTGTAGAGTATGTTGTCATCTGTCTTTCTATGGGAGATCATTGTTAGTGTGGTGGCACACACAAAATAAAAACCTTCAAGTGCCTTTGTTCCCCATAATTGTATGCCATGATATTCACATATTTACCTAAATCCTTAGGTATCCTTTCACTCTTCCTGACTAGTACTTATATTAGCCTCCCTGGATATTATCTCTCTTAGTCTTTTATCCATCTTCCATCAGGGGCATAAGATGGATATATCATCTTATATAACCTCATATCACTTTTTCACATAGAGTAGTCATTTAATTTTCTTTACTATATTCTTTGCAGAAATGTTATGTTTGTACCTGAATAAGACATATAAAGGTAGAAAGAGAAATAAAAAGATCTCCCTCATATATATTAATAAATGAGAGAGAAGAATCACTAGGTGTACAGATAGATAATTTACAGGTAGGTAGGTAGGCAGATGATAGATGACCTCTCAAGAAGGGTGGGGAAGAGAGAGAGAGAAATAAGAGCAGAAATCACGTACATACTGGTCAATGATATAATGGGAGCAGAAGAGACAGAGACATAAATTCAAGGTAGATTTGTACATGCACACAATGGAGGTTTAGAATTTAGGGCTGGTATTAAGGATTAAAGTATTGAAGACAAAAAAATGAAAAAGGATTCTTTAAAAACAAACTACTATGTAGTTTCATGCTTAAAGTTAAAAAAGCACCTTATCCTACAGAGAATGTCTCTTCTTCCACATAAAGTCATCTGCTACATTATTAATTTTAACCCCTAATGTTGATCAAGATGTTTTCGGAGACCAGCCATGTGAGAAAAATGCCAAAAAAAGGTATAAAAATCCTATAATATTTTGAGATAATATTTGACAGAATAGATGTAAGGCCTTCAAAAATACACTGTGATGTACCTGCTACATATAGCAGATGCAGATGGTCCCTTTATAAAGAGGAGAAAATAGATCAGTGCGAATGTACACTGTCAGAACAAAAGTAGGTTGCATTTGATAATAATAAAATTGAAGAGCTGGAAATGATTACTCTGTTTCTACTCAGAGCCTTTCATTTAACATTTTTTACCCATGTATTAAGTCACTTAACATTTATTTACTGAGGTTCGCTGTGGGAAAACACAACACAATGTGCTGGGGATGCAGATATGAATACAACAGAGCCTGGGCTGGCGTAACTGACATCACGGCAAGGAAAACAGCCAACAAAGTGGGGAGTAGGGAACTATTTCATGAGAGCAAGAGTAGAGGTGCACACAGTGAACTGTGGGAAAGGGAGAATAATTCAGCATGCAAGGTCAAGGAATGTCTCAGTCAAAGTGAAAGTTCCGGTGAATATTACAGCCTGAGTTACAATTCAGCAAAATAATAACAACAACGATGATGATGATGATGATGATGATGATGATGATGTGAAGAGAAACAAGTCAGTGGTGACAGCATGAATTCCACCTAGAATGGTTAAGCAACTCAGTAATCTCCAATGCAACACAGATAATTGGACCTCTTGTCCAGTTTTATGTTCTCTATACTACAATTACCTAGTAAATTTAAACAGTGTGAGTAACTAATTCTGATATCTACTTAAATGAGTTATGAATAAAACTGGCAATAAGTTGGTATAAATTTTGATATCTCTCCTTATGACTAGGAGTCACATGACCAAATCTATTCTCTTTTGCACAGCTCCTTTTTTAAAATTAAAAAATATATATATATTTTTTCAGTTACAGTTGACATACAATATTATTATTAGTTTCAGGCATACAAACTAGTTATTAGACATTTATATAATTTACAAAGTGGTCACCCATATAGGTCTAGTCCCCGTCTACATCATCCATAGTCATTACAACATCATTGGCCATTTTCCCTACGCTGCACTCTCCATCCCATGATAATTTCTTTCTTCTCTCTTCCTTCGACCACCCATCCTGATGCACTGAACCAGCTGCTCTTTCACTGCCTTTGTGCCAGGCCAGACTGAAAGCAATGTCTGACTCATCCGATACTGATAAGCTAAGAGAGCAAAGGAAGTGTTCTCCCACATTGAGAGGGCCTTTGATGACATTTTACCAGAGGTATGCACTGTTGTCTTGACCTATGGATTGGAAACATGTCTTTTTACTTACTTGTGACTACAAAAATACATAAATGAATCAGCACACAACTAGAGGGCTCTTTTCTTTTATCTAGATTGGAATCTAGAATTGCAAATTTTAAACGAGCACTGTGTATTGAATGACCCTATGCGCTCTCACAGAAGCAGCTGTACATTTTGCTTCCTAAGGGATTCTTAGTACTGTAAAGGGCACGAGCAAATCATTATCGATATACCCATAAGTTTTTTCGTACAACATTTCCGAGATGTGTTGGCTGGTACAGGATTGGCTTTGATTATACTTGGAATGAAAGCACCAATACAGATTTAGAAAGTGCTGACACAGTATCCCTGGCTTACATATCTATAACCAGTCTGTTTCCAATTTTATAAGAAGGTCTAGCTGGCAGTGTTAGCATTTTTCAAAAGTTGAAAGCAATAGGAAATAACCTTAGATTTAATAGGCTTGTTTTGCTAACAATGAGATTTTTTCTATGAAAACTATTGATTCATTGCGAAATTCTACCATAGATGGCATTGTCAAAATTGTTTACCCTTTGAAAATAGGATTAACACTCAATAAAACACTGACATTAAAGTACAGAGGGTATTTCTATAGATAAGTCAAATGTGCAGAGAGCTATCACAGTTTTACCGCTTCTTTGTAGACATAGATTTTTTTCTTTTACCTTACATATATTTTATAAACTGACCCCTTTTCAACAACGTGATCCGATCACAATAAGACCCGACTTTATGTCAAAAGCTACCTTCTTTTTTTCCACGTTTTAGAAGCTTTGATTCCTTAAGAGAGCAAAATAAGTTCATTTGAGCTAAATGCACATAAACTGAGGTTTTTGGGAAGTCAACAGGGGCACTAAATGGTGAGATAACTTAATTGGCTCTCTGGGAAGGGGAGTTGGACTCCAGAAATCATCAGTGAATGAGGTGGCTACTCTCTAGCCTTGTCTTTGGCACCAATGCACTTCTGTCATTCATTGCCATTCTCTGCGTCTCCTCCTTTCTCCTGCTCTCTTGGAAAAGGGCTTAGTCACCATTGTTCAGAAGGACCTATGCAAGGCTTGTCCGTAGAGTTTCCAATTAGTTCAGTTACAACTACCCTTCCTGTTTTGCATCTGTTCATTTTCGTTCTCAAGATATTTCGAATTATCCACCATAGGCTTTGTATGTCCACTCAAGAACCAAATGGTTCTACCTAGAGAATAGGGATACAGGGGAATAGACATCAATGCTTTTCCAGGTACTGCATCTAGAGTGAGCAGATTGAGCTATTGAAGGATTTTAGATCATTGTGCATGTGTACGTGTGTGCTTGGGTGTTTTAATTTGACTCATGTTAACAGAGTGAAATAATTCATAATTGATTTTGTTTTATTTCTATATCAAAGTCTGTATGTTTACTTATTTTTCATTGTTGTTCAATTACAGTTGTCCCAGTTTTCCCCCATTGCTCCCCCACCCTGTCCGTGCCCTCTCAGTCAGTCCTCACCTTGTTGTCCCTGTCCATGGGTCCTTTATACATGTCCCTTAACTAGACCCTTCCCCTTCTTTCCCTTGTTATCCCCTTCCCCATAAAAGAAGAAAGCATTTCCTAAAAGATGGCTGTTAAAGTTAAAAATAAGAGGTAAATAAAATGCTATGAATATCATCCAAGGAAAATAATATGATATGAGAAATCAATTTAGTATGAGTAAAGTATTATATGAATTGTCCTGCCCATATATTTATAAATAAATATTGAATCAAAAGGAAGAGTTAATTTATCTTACCAGTGGATAATACTAACAATTGATGCTATTACAAAATTATTTCTAAACTCTTGAAAATTTGGATTTTATGAGTTTCTTTTTATGCTTCAATAATAATCTTACTTAATGTAAACTAAACATCAATTTCTATAAATGAATCATTGAAAATATTTGTCAAGCATTCACAGCAATGTTTTGCTGAATCTAAATATGTTAAAATTCTAATCCATTGGTAAACTGGGAGCTATTTTTTAATGATTTTCTTTCTTTTTAAAAATATTTTATTTATTTGTTTTTAGAGAAAGGTGGGAGAAAGCAAGGGAGAGAAACATCAATGTGTGGTTGCCTCTGGCACATCTCCCGCTTGGGACCTGGCCTGCAACCCAGGCATGCTCCCTAGACTGGGAATTGAACTGACAACACTTTGGTTTGCAGGCGGGCACTCAATCCACCGAGCCACACCAGCCAGGGCACTGAGAGCTAATTTTATGTTATGTTTAGAAATACACGCATATTTGTTTATCAGCACATATACATAGAGGTGTATTTTCTCTGAGAGAGATTTTAATACTTTCTAGATATTGAGCATTCTTACCTGGATAAATTCTGAGTGAAAAGAATATGGTGGAAATTAATTTGCCATAAATGCCTTCTGAGAAATAGATGAGTGTCATATATAATACAAAAATTAGGATGGAACTACTCCATTAGATATCTATCACTTATGGGCAATCATTCTGGGGATTCCAAATAGGTTTATATTTCTGAGAAATGCACATAGAAATATAGCAATAGCAGTACCACTTCTAATGTCACGAAGGTACTATAGAGCGGCCAAGATATCTTATTCTGGATGCCTTTCACCAGCTGTAATTCATCATGTTTAACCAGAGCCAAAGTTAGTGGTTCCCTGACATGAGGGCAGAAGGTCTGAAACAAAGCAAATATTTGTGATGCCTCAAAGAAGGAAACTTTACACTATGCAAAGTAGCTCAGGGCAATGTCCTGAACTGTATAATTAGTCAGCGAATGTTTATTTTGATACAATAATGACTGTATAAATTTCCTGGAAAACTTGAAAGCAGTGCTCAGTGAGAATGCTGTTGAATTCTATTGCCACATGCACTCTACTCTCCTTGGTAATGATATCTGAATTAAAACCTCATGAGCAAGTCAGTTATTTTTTTAAAGCCTAAGTTCCCCTTGAATTGCAAATTATAACTGTTATCAACATAACTATGATGGTCGCTTTCGATTTCTGCTGTGAAACAGCAGTTCCCAATGCCAAATTGACAATTAAGAGCATCGTGGGGACCTACAGCAGGTCTTTCAGGAAAATCGTATAGATTTGTTTGGAAGGGATTTATAGAGGTATTATAAAGATCCCTTTGGAACATTCAAGATTTCTGGCAAATCTTCCTGATATTGATGAGTATTGACCCATTACTTTCTCGAATGGCAGGAATGCTGTTCAAGTCATCTTTTTCCATTTTTCATTTGCTACCCTGTAAACTGGAAACATAGGCACATTCACTAGATCAGAATAGACTGCCCTTTCATTGAAAAAATTCCTACACAATTACTATAGTTACCTAATGCTACCATTAAATTTGGTACTGATAGGGCTAACATCCATCTCTAGAAATTCTAATTTTCATTTTTCTCAGTAACATAGATTTTGTCTCTGCCCTCCTATATGACCACTTTCCATAGCACAGTTTAATCAAAGTCAGGAATTTTAATGTAGTAAGCAAGTAAATTTTAAATTCCTCCGAAAGATTTCCAGGGAAATAACTTATCCGACTGAACCAAAACTAGTATTTCCTATGCAGCACACCACCCTAATTTTTAGTGAATTAAAATAACTCCTGTTCTGGGTTTGGAAACTTAGCACAGAAAAGATAGGGGAACAGCTTTTTAGGCTGGTGGGCTGGGTTATGGCTGGACTGGAATGTCCTACATTGTTATGCTCATTCTGTTTCAAGAAGATACTCACCCAGCAACCTGCTTGCTCAAGTCTTTCCACTGGCAACTCCTCAGGTCTCTAAGACACTGAGCAGGAGCATCTAAGTCCTTTTGAGTCCTAGGAAGCAGCACAACATTGCCTCCTACAAATTTTATTGACTGAAGCAAGTCAGAAGGGCAACCCAGATTCAAGTGGATGAGAAATACACTATTTCATGATGGGAGAAAGTTTAAAGTCACATTCTAAATGATGCAGATACAGGGAAGAACAAAGAATATGGGCTATTTTTATAGTTTCCCACAACTCTCATATCTCCAGAGGATATTTTCAGTACGGAAAGTAGCAAAGTACTCAAATGCAATAAGAAAAGTAGAAAAGCAATTTTAAAGAATAGCTTCTCAGAGAGTAAGCTCAGCGTGTAACGGGAAGCCCAGGAGAAATCCCTGAAAATGACTATTATTATGACTATTTCAGTTGTGTTGGGTGACTTTGGCCAACTAACAACCTCTCAAAGATTTTGTTTTCTTCTAACCATATTGAAAATTGATACTTGATCCAATATGAGTAATTTCTGACTCATATTGGCCTGTGAGAATAGATGTGTGAGAACAGGCATGTGAGAATAGATATGTTAATGTTAGCTATTATAAAACCTGGAATCCTTGACAAGGATACTTTTAGTCTACATGATGGAATACAGGAAGCAAACTTCAGAAAATAAATTATTAATGTTAAATGGTGCTTGCTACAGAAGCTGGTGAGGTGGTGGTAGAAGTTGACTTTTAAAGTGAGGGCCAGGTTCTGAGACTTCTTGTGTCAGATTTTTCTCATGAGTGTCCTGTTGTTCACCTGTGAGGCCTCTTTTAGACAGTGACTGAAAGGCCATGAATTCCCAGTTTACTCCCAGAAGTACTCATGACAGTGTAAAAGTATTTGGTTAGTGATTTAGCATCCATTCCATGGAAAATATAATACTGTGAAATTCAGATTTTATTTTTGCAAGAAAGAAATGCTTTGTCCTTTGTAATATTTTCTTAAGAAGCACACTTTTTAAAAATATGGGACATACCATGGGTAAAACATGTAAGAGTTCTGAAGCTAGAAAAGTTCCTCTATTATGGTATATTTTTTAATGTAAATTAGTCTTACATCAAACACTAAGAATTAAAAGCATCTACATGTTTGTAAACACCTGCCCACACTTAACAAGAAATAAAGGCTCAGATGAGTAGCTGGTTCAGTAGGACCAAAGTATTCTGGTCTCCAGCACAAAGCTATTTTATTTCACAAGACTTAACACGTACACAGTTGAATAACTTGCTTCAGAGTTCTTGTATCTGTGTGTGCCTGCCTGTGTGTCTGCATGTCTATGTTTCTGTGATGACTCTTTAACAAACAAGCAAGAAAAATAGAACCAGAGACATTGAAATAAAGAACAAACTGACAATATCCAGAGGGGAGGGGGATAATGGGGGAAAGAAGGGGAAGGGTTGTCAAGGAACATGTATGAAGGACCCATGGACAGACCAATAGGGGGAAGGATTGAGAGTGGGATGTGGGGGTGCATGGGGTGGGCAAAAGTGGTATTGGGAAAATGGAGACAACTGCATTTGAACAACAATAAAAAATTAGATTTTGTTGTTTTAATGTTCAATTAAACACTAGTCTAACTTTTGAAGTCCCCCAGCTTAAGAAAATGAAAAATGTTGGAACATAAATGATTAGTTGAAAATATCCAATGAAGAAGTAAATTTATAACATAATATGAATTGCTCCTAGGACACCAGAGTGTATTAAAAATATTTATGTTACTGTCCAATGCAGAATGAAACAAAGATAGAGCTTTGTTTACTTTCATTCTTACTACTTGACAGCAAGTGGGAGATGTGAGTACTGGATAATCTTTAGTCTACCCTTTATTAATCTCCAATATGTAGGCATCATTCCTGTGGAAAAAAGTCCTAATGGTTCCATCGCTCATATAACAGTGCTTCCCTTTTATACAGAATAATATTTTTCAGTTTACAAATTTCACTGGCTGCATACATTTCCCAGTATTGTCTAATCCATTGATGAAAATAAATACCCTGCAGTTCCAGCATCAGTGGCTTTTTATCAAACAAGAATTTCCACTGAGAAAAGTTACATTTATTACCTTAAAGGAGATGTGTTATTTTATTTTCCCAACAATGAAAGACCTCTATGAGTCCAAAGTCACATACAATTACATACTACAGAGCAGAATAATAGCACACTACACTAGGATAAATTTTGTGCCCATTTAATCGAAACACTTGCCAAGGAGCTGGCTGAGAGCAATGTATTTCAATCACTCTAAACAATGGATAAACGAGACACATTCCTTCTAAAGGACACATTAGCTGTCTGGAAGCCCATGCGCAGTTAGTTGTGCATGGTAACATAAGTTTGCCACTCTGTTTCATATAATTGGTCCTTTTCATGCTGTGTTTTCAAGTTGTTTATTCTAAAAAGCTTTCTTAATATTCAGAAGAAAAAAATTTTCAGATGTAACACTAAATGTTTTGAGACATAAATATTTTTTCCAATCCTTCTAGCATATATGTGTATGTATCTGTGTACCTTGGCCTTTTTGTCTATCCTTCTTTCTCTCCATGTATCTCTGTCTATCCATCTATCCATCTATCATCTATCTATGCATGTATCTAATATGACTATACTTTATTAGTATTTTACATTATACCAAGTTGGTCAGAAATAAATATCTTCATTGTAATCTTCAGCTGAGTTTTTATTTATTTTTACTTTATTAGATCAGAATATAGTGATAGGCCTATGGAAGCAATTCGAAGAATTAAGAGTACAAATTTGTTTCAATAGCAATCTTCTTAAAGAAATATATTTTTATATTTCCAAAAAGAGAGAAAAAAAGAAAAGATAACTCATTCCCAAAGAAAACCAAAATAAAAATAAAGACAAAGAATGCTTATTTTAATGAGTTAGAGGTAAAATGGATATAATTTATCACCTAAAGAAAAACAATTTTGAGAATGAAGAGGAAGTTAATAATAACTAAGCCGGAACCACAGACATATTCTGGAACCCTCCCAGGTAAACCAGGCTCCCTTAGCGATCATCCTGGTATGGATAGTCAATCCTACACATATTTATATTATTTATATTTATATATTCATATTCATATTTTTGTTTTTATTTTATTTTATTTATTTAGATTTTAAATATATATATTTTTATTTTTAGAGAGAGAGGAAAGGAGAGACAGAGGGAGAGAAACATCAATGTGTGGTCGCCTCTCATGTGCCCCTAATGGGGACCCGCAACCCAGGCACATGTCCTGACTGGGAATCGAATTGGCCACCCTTTGGTTCTGAGCCCACACTCAGTCCGCTGAGCTACAACAGCCAGGGCCTACACATGTTTTAAATGGTATGACATTATTCAATAGCTCTTATACTTAATCCATACTTTCATAACTGTATTTGGATAAAGAGTCAAAATAAATACATGATCTCCAAGATGACAAAATTTGCAATATACTAGACAATGTAAAACATATTTCTTCAAATGCATTATAAACTGAAAACTCTCCAGAAAGCTCTGGATTTTAAACTACCCTACAAATTAATGTAGGCTAGGTTTATATCTCTAAATTGTTTATAGTATTACATATGAAAGATGTCTATTCCACAAGGAATTAGAAATAACTCTCATGCATTTAATATTTTCTTGGCTTTCAGTTAAAAAGAAAACAAAAACAAAACTCTATCTCCTCTTCAAATGGGATCGAGTGCAAACGCAGAGCTCACCCGAATGTGGAGTGTGGGAAACCACGCCTGAGGTCTTCAGAAGCCTGCTCTCCACGTCTGCTCTCCAGTGTGTCGGAGAAGGGTCCTCCTTAGCAACGTGACATGCCTTGTAATAGCATATTACGTTTTGTTGGTTTCCTTATGAATGATGAGGTTTCCATGGCCACAACTTGGGGACAGGGAGTTGTGGAGAGAGGCAATCTCCTGGAATGTGAGCGTAGAGCAAGAGTAACCAAATATAAGCAAGGGAAGCAATGAAAAGGAGATGCATCGGAGGGATGCCATTCGGTTGCGTGTAGACACATTTAACGTCAGCTCCTGAAGCAGAGGGTGGGAGAAGGGCTGGATCGTCATCTTGGTTCACAGTAAGAGTGAAGAGCAGGGGAACAGTTTCTGAAAAATGTTGGACAAGTCTTGCCAGTGAATCTCACACGATGGGAGAATCTTAGCACAATTCAATTTTTGTACAGGGACCCTTGGATTTTGAAGAATTACATAAATACTTCTAGAAAGTGAAGTTTAGAAGGAGTTCAAGAAACATATGTTTTTGTTTTTGTTTTTAAGTCTTTGGACCATCACAGCTCCTTTCAGTGTTGGGAGAGTGAGAAAATAGGAGATTGCTGGATCCTCTCCTGGTAGCCTATTGTCAAAGGCTTGTTAAATCCTTCAACAGCTTGTGCTGTGAAAGATAAGGAGAAGCAGGAGTATGAAGGTAGTTTTCAACACAATTTACTGCCTTTTACCTTCAAAATCTGAAGCATTTCTTGCTAATTTTCTTCTTGAAGGACCAAAAAAAAAAAAAAAGAGAGAGAGAGAGAGAGAGAAACTTTATTCTTGCTTTATCTTGTTGTAGAAGGGATCATTATAGGTCCTTTACACATGTTCCTTGACTACGCTTCCCCTTCTTTTCCCCTGTTATCTTCCTCTCCACTCCCCTCTGGTTATTGTCAGTCTGTTCTTTATTTCAGTGTGTTTGGTTATATTTTGCTTGCTTGTTTGTTTTGTTGATTAGATTCCTAGGAGAAAGTGATAGTGGGAAAATAGACACAACCGTACTTGAAAAACAATAAAAAATAAAAAAAAAGAGATGTGGCGGTAAATATGAAAAGAATCAGCAAAAAGCATTGCAAGTATTCGCTCCTAGGGAGTGGTTGCTTCTACCAGGGGTGTAGGGGGTGGAAAGCGGGGGATTGCTGTTAGATTTGTTTTGTTTTTAATATCAAACCTGGTTGAATTATGTAATTCTTTAAACTATGTGCATGCATAACATTGATAAATTAAAAATGTAAAACTAAAAACCAGAAGGCATTATTATAGCCTCTTTCTGCACAAATTATATCATAAGGTATAATAATCCAGAACTATGTATCCATATAAGTAAAAAGTGGACATAAAAGAAAATATAGACAGATCATAATTAACTTAATAGTACTCAGCTGTATTTTGGTGCTATAAAAGGACAGAAGTATTGATGTTTTCCATTATATAGAAATATTTAGACAAATGATATAACTACACCAGGAAATCTAACTAGCAATTGAGGGAAAATACAAATTTTGAATCTGAATGACTTGATTTGCTCAGTTTCACAAGAATAATCTATAATTATCTTTATGTCTTGAGAAAACATAATATCTGTGAATTTTAATTGTTTGTATAAAATAGGCTTATTTTTAGGATTAGAGGATAATGTATATAAAGCAATATGATGGTATTCAAAATAGATAATCAAATAATAATGATTACCACTTCTCCAGGTTCAGTGTCAAAGTTCTATAAACACACTTCTTTTGGAATATAGTGTCTTTTTCTTTCTTCACTAATATAAATTAATATTTGAAAAAAGATTACTTGTTGAATAAATAATTTTGGTAAATGCATAAACATTTTAAGAGCAGATATGTTACTGTTTATTTAGCAAAAGAATCAGTGTTGAGATTTAAGGTTTACAAATCAATTCCACATATGAGATTTAACTTATATCTCGACTGAAAAGTCATTTTATTATATTTTTCAGGTGAGGAAATGGGCTAATAGCTTAAAGAGATTTTTTTCTGAATAGTATTTACAAACAGGTCAAATTATAATGAATTAAAAATTGAGTCATCTGAATCCAAACACTATCACTTACTCCTGAAGTTCTTTTCTTTAAGAGAAAGCTATAGTCCAGCAGGACTATATATGTGATGATAATTTCTGGCTTAATAAATTAAAAGCCAGAAATTATCATCACATACATTGTCCTATAGGAATACAATAGTGATTGCAATAAAATACTCAGCCCTCAAGGTTTCTGTTTCATGAATTCATGTTTTGGAAAATTGATGGCATAAACAACATTTTTCTTTATGTTTTTATACTTGTTCTAGATATAAATCATAAACTATACATTTGATGCAGTGTGTGAATAAGCAGAGTAAATTATCTCTTCTATTATTTTTTTTTTGGACTTCCCTTTGACTCAAAATAAATTACTTCTGTCACTTCAGCTACATTTATTCATAAGGGCCACATTTTTCTTGTTGAATGAAGCATCTAAATTGGAATTCCAGGAGCTGTGGAACTGAATTTATTGACTCAATAAGAGCTCTCTTCCAGAAACAGGACTCCACAGAAACAAAATAGTGTCTCTGTCCTCAGGGAGCTTACACTCTAGTGGGGGGAGAGAGACAAAAAAAAAACACTCACATGTTGGGGATGCTCATCCTACAGAGAAAACAAAAAAACAGGCTAGGGAAATAAGGGGTATGGGAAGAGGTTATGATAACATATCATTTGGAATAGGAAGTCTGTGACTGTGCAGTACTATGGACGAGACCCAAGGCAAGTGAGGGCGCGAGCACAGTGCTCACTAGTTTAGAACACTGCAGTCAGCGGGAGTAACCTATGGGAAGGTCCTGAAGTGGGATCCCTGTGTATGTGCTATGGGACCATCCTGGAGATAGAGCTCTCAGAAGACAGTGACAGAGCAACAGGGGGTAGTGCTAGAGGCCAGAGAAGTTGCTGGAGGCCAGACCATGTCAGGTCTTTTTAAGGATGTTTTCTTTAATAGTTCAGTGAAATGGCTGAATAATAACCCCTGCCCCACCCTTCAATCACTATCCTAATCCCTGGAATCTGTGAACGTTACCTTATGTTATATGACCAAAGGGACTTTATGGTTGTGATTAAATGAATGATATTGGCTAGGAGAGGTTATCCTGAATTATCCAGTCTGGACCTAACTGTAGTCACAAGGGTTTTTAGAAGAGGGAGGCAGGAGGAATTTTGATACAGCAGAAAACAATGTGACAATTGAAATGAGATACGATGATGATGGATTTCATGATGAAGAAAAAGGTCACAAGGAACGCAGTTCTAGAAACCACAAAAGGCAAGAAAAGTGATAGTAGAGCCTTGTGTTAATACCCTGATTTTAGCCCTATGGAACTGATGTTGGACTGTTGACCTACGGCCCTGTAAGAGAATGAGACTGTGTGTTTTTTGAAAGCACCAAGGTTGTGGTAACTTGTTGCATCAGCCATCAGAAACTAATATGGATGGGAAGCTACTATAGAGTTTGTGGTGAAGTGTGACAGAACTGGGAGAAATAAAAATCAGTGTACGTGTCAGAAAAGGTGAGTCATTCCTAAGAATGGAAGGAAGATGACAATGTGGAAGAGACAGGAGAAAAGCCTGGAGAGAGATTTGTGGTCAGACGATAGCAGAAGTGATCCTGGGCACGAGGAGTGAAGCTGACCCTAACGGAAGCCCTGGCAGTTCACTACTTTTCCCTGGAAAGAAAGCAGAGTACTTGGATACACACGCAGGAGTTTCTGAAAATTTTTTAAAATGTATTGTGCAAGCCATCAATTCATGAAAACTCAGCAAATACATTTATTACCTTGACTAAATCACCAGCATCAACACTAAAGCCAGAACTATTTTATTAAGCCTCTAAAATTAGCTAAATATTTCCTCCCTATTATTTTTGCACTGGATATCTCTGATATAAAAATAATATAAATGTATTTATATAAATTTTGTGATTGCTCATGATGTTGAAAATGGGACATTATTTCTAATTATGTTTTCACTGTATTTTTGGCTTATTTACTGTTCTTTAGATTTTATCATTTTTAATAGAATTTCTCCTCAGAAGGAAAACAGAAAAGTAAATAAATAAACAAAGGGGACTATATCAAACTAAAAATAATTTGCATAGCAAAGGAAACCATCAACAAAATGAAAAGACAACCCAATGAATGGGAAAACATATTCACCAATACATCTGATAATGGTTTAATATCTAAAATTTATATAGTTTTTCATTTGATATTTGTAATAGAACATGAAAAAATAGTGTTATATGCAACCCCTCCATTATAAAGTTATGGAATTTAGGTTTCAAATTTATTATTTTGTTTAAAATATCTAAAACAATATTGATAACAGACAATGTTAAAACATCAATCTTAGCCTTATTCCTTATTTCAGGCAGAATAATTTTAGTTAATGGCTCACCCTTGAATGTGGTAATAGCCCATGCTTAAAAATTAGGTATTTGTATGTGTGCATTCAATAAACTTGAACAATTAATTTCAAGAGTAATCCATGATAGTGCATGCCTAAGGAAAAAATATGTTTTATGTGGATTACCACTAGAATTAATTGTTTTTAATTGAATACAAATTTTTATTTCACTACTTGTAATTTCATAAGCTTCTGTACTGAAATGATATAATTTCAGATGAAAGAAAATCTACTTTAGATTATAACATTTATTTATTTATTTAAATTTTTCATTTTCAGTTGACATTCAATAATATATTAGTTTCATGTGTATAGACTAGTGATTAGACATTTATATAACTTACAAAGTGACTTCCCCAAAGTCTAGTACCTACCTGGCACCAAACATAGTTCCTACAATATTATGTCAGTATAACCTTTGAAAGACCCTATCAGCTT
This sequence comes from Tonatia bakeri, assembly GCA_004024845.1. Classification (NCBI taxonomy): domain Eukaryota; kingdom Metazoa; phylum Chordata; class Mammalia; order Chiroptera; family Phyllostomidae; genus Tonatia; species Tonatia bakeri. The sequence goes on from PVIA01001626.1 coordinate 121,266, forward strand.
TAAAGACCTGCTTGGAAAACTTGACTCTAGTATATGCTTTTCATTTTATAGATAAACGGATGCTAGAAAGGTTAAGCGAGGCAACACGGTTGTTGCAGGTATGCTATTCTATGTATTTCTCCCATCAATCTCACACTTAGTATGGATAAGGTCATAATTATTTACTCTTATTTTATGCTTTACTAAAATGAGACCTATAGCAGATAACTGACATGTCTGTATTAGTCAGCATTCCCTAGAGAAACCAAGCCAATTTGATATAGTCTCTCTATATTGGATATAGTTCAGAGTCAAAGGTCTGAGAAATTGGGAGCTAATAGCTTAAGTCTTGGTCTGAACCTGAAGGACAAAGAAGCAGAAACCCCAGTGTCCTAAGGCAGAAGATGGATGTCTCAGCTCAAGCAGAGAGAACAAGTTCACCCTGCCTCTGAATTTTTGTTCTTTCTGACCCCCCAAGGAGTGGATGATGCCTTCCCACATTGGTGAAAGCAGTCTTCTTCACTCAGTCTACTGGTTGCAACACTAATCTCTTCCAGAAACACTCTCACAGACACATCAGAATTCATTTCTATCAGCCATCTGGTCATCCCTTAGCCCAGTCAAGTGGACACATAAAATTAACCATCACAGAGCCCAAGAACCTTCACTGAGTTTAAAGTAAGACGTGATTGAAATACATGCTTTTAGAATGGTACTTCGGTGATCTTTCCATTTTAACATTGTACCACAGTATAGGCAGATTGATTGGGGGATGGTCTTCTCCTTTATCCCAATGTTTAAACTTAGTATGTCATACTTGCTTCTTTCCCTAGTGCATCTTTAGTGTGAATAGACCCACCTGTAAGTGTCATTTCTTTGAACTGACTATTACCTTTGCAATGTGTGATATGGGATCCCTTTGCCCTGTAGGAAAATTTCAAGAATTCACAACCATTTTCAGGTTCTTGTCACCTTTGTTATCCAGCAACTGCGACACTGTCATCTTGTCAGCAATGCTGATCCCTCTTTTTCTAACAACATCGCGACTGTCACTTTCCTGAAAGACATCTTAGAAAAGTCACATACTTGCCAAGTCTTAGACAGAGCCACCTTAAAACCTGAATGTTGCTAAGGACCATTCTAAAATACAGAGTGGGCAAAGTGTTCCTCATGCACCTTAATAATTACTGTTCACAGCAGTTGTGTGTCCTAAGAAAACTGTGGAGGCTGGCAGAATCAGGAGTTTAAAATGTGAAACATACCAACTCCTTTTGATCAGGAAGGCTCTGCTGATATCACTTCAACAGAACAGTTAGGCATGCATTTCAAATCCAGACTCATGTGTACAACCTAGATTAGTTCAGCTAATGCTTATGCAACAACTAACACTCTTACCTGTTTTCAAACATAAACCAATGAACCCGTACAACAACTATACATTGCTGGTATTTCATTTATTCTCCCTATGAATGTGGGTCCTGCAGACAATGACATGATCGAAGCAGGGGATTATTAATTATTTAATAAAAGGATCACTTTGCATAGGTAGGAATAGACTTAAGAAAAACCCACAAGAGATAGTGAAGGAACCCAGGTTATTGTCACAAGATCTGAGGCGTAAGTAGAAGGAATGGTTATCAGTACTCAGCCAGATTTGGAGCTGTAGAAGACAACATCCTGAGAAAAATTCAGTGCTGTCCACCTACAGCCTGGCACAGAGAAGACCAAGGGCATGCACATCACACTCCTATTCTTACCTGCTGCTGGTGCCTGCTTCACTGAAACCAAGTGAATGTCAGGAGGTCAAGATTCTTGGTTGGTGCATTCCATAATTATCAACCTCCAGAGGCACAGAGCAGGTAGAGGGAAATGGAAATCAGATATGCATGGGCAAATAGAAACACCCAGTACATTTTACAAAGGAGATAAATGAACTGGCAGAGGTCAAATAACTCTCTTAGGTGAAAAGGCATGAATGAGGTTGCTGAGATGGAATTTAATGAATAATCTTCCAACACAAAGTTCCACATTTTTGCTCCTATAGGACCTTTACACCACTTTTCATTAAAAATGAATCTATTCATTCTACTGTTTCTGTAACATAAACTTTTATTTTAGCTGAAATCAAAGGAGTGCAGAAAACATATATCAAAGTAATGAATGCATACTTTTAGCATCACAACCTAAAGTTACTCTCTCTATCCTTCAATCAATCAGTTATTTATTTCAGGGAACCTCGATTACTCGTATGCATTCACACATTCATACTAGGTGTACCTATAAAATATGTTGATCATGATAAATCCTAATACTTCTAAAAATACATTGTTACAGGGTGTAAAAAAATTAGAGTGCTTCTGTAGCAATCACCTATGTAAGAAGAATGTGTAAAGTTTCCCTTATAAAGTGTCTTATGATAAAATTGTTTTCCATTTAAATATCCTTCCAAAAGGTATTTATTAATTGTGTAAGCTAATATTCAACCATCCATTCCTATTCACAACCAATAATTACAGAAACTTTTATTTATGAGTCATGTTATTCAATCTTGTAAAAAAATTTAGGGCATTTTCCTTATCAGAAGACAGATCTTGATGTTTTGATATAGTGAGAAGTAGTGAATAATGCCTTACTTTTTAATAGGAGAGTTTTATAGCACTGCATTTTTGCAAGAGAGCCAATAGCATCTTTCCAGAGAGACATATTTTTATACATAGATCTCCTTCCCCAATTCAGAATATAAAAGTGCTGCCTTGCAAAGTGCTATTTCTCTTGTCTGCACAAGACTTTAAAGATAAGTGGTCACTTGAAGTTGATGCTGACTTTTCAGGTGGATTCTCAAGACACAGAATAAATATAGAGCAGCAGCCTCGTGGCGTGCAGGTTGCCAAGAGTTCAGCAGCCTCAGTCCTGAGATAAAATTGCAGTTAGTAGACAGGCAAATGAACCACTCTAATAACATCAGAGAACTTATTAGAATGTGCTTTGTATTGTTTCATACTGTACCTAAGTTGGTAAATGGGGTATGCAAGTATAACGCTGTTCTAAAATGGCACTGCTATCCTTCTGACTGCTGCATCTAGGGGCACATGAACCCTTTAATTCATAGCAAATAAAATGTCACAATGGGAGTAAACTTTAGGCATAATTATTGAGTATCCAATCAATAAATACATTTTAAAATTGTTGAATATCTTTTGTTTCTCTTTCAACATAACCCTTGAACATCATGTCTCTTAGCATTCTATAGAAAAATTGAATATATAAGATCCAAGCCTACAATCAGAATACAAAGCAAATGGCACTGACAGCGTCCCTTCCTTGTAGGTGACTTAGTTCTCTGGCTCCTATCTACCCAAACATGAGATCATGAGAAGGGAGCTGGGGTAAACGATCTGAAGTTGTTTGTTTTACAAGTTGTTCCCATTAATGTGAATCAGTAGTTCCTTACTAACCCTCAGTGTTACTAGGAAGGCTCCTGGAGGAGCTCCCACTCTAAAGAAGCAATCAAACACTAGCTAGATGAGAATCAGCTCCTCTGTTGTAAAGGAGACAATGAATCGTTTTTCACGCCTGGGAAGTAGGAGACCTTGAGTCTCAGAGGGCAGGCGCTGCTTCCCACCATGTGGCTGGAGGAAACGAACACGTTCCCAGATTCCTCCACTTTACTTACCTAATTAGTTTCATCCCGTGGAGTGCTCAAGCATGTGGAGGAATAAAAGAGTTCAAGACTTTGAGGAAATATTTGGGACACCAATTTGCTGTAAGTAGCAAGCTATTATACATATTTGTTCGTGGTGTACCTGGTTATACTGAGCCTAAATTGTTTGCCACTGCTGAGTTTGACTGCACCAGCAAGAAATGCCTGCACCTAAGCTCACAAGCAGCGTGTTGTAGTTAAGATAATGATCATAGACACTGTTCTGCATGGAACACTCCCAGTTCATACCCCTTCTTCAAAGATAATGTTTACTAGTGTCCTCTTTTACTCAAATTATTTCCTGCGTGCATAAATCACAAACCCATCATAATTACTGGATGTCCTAAAAAACAAATAGGAATCCTTTCTATTACATGCAATATTTCAAAAAAGAAACTAAATTTTATAGAGGTAGATTTGTTTTCATTGTATATTTTACTACGTCTAATAGTATTCCACTTATGTATATGGCCAGTATATATGAATACTCTATCAAAAAATGGTCTAAGAATCTTAGGTATGCTCATTATTTACATAATAATATAATCCATTTTACATTTGATATATTTTTTGAAATAAATAATACCCAGCATCTAATAAGTGGTAATAAAATTTAAAAAAATGTATATAAAAGACATTGTAAAGTACTAAATAATTGATGTTTTTCACTGTTTAAAAGACATGCATCCAGACCCTGGCTGGTGTGGCTCAGTGGATTGAGTGCAGACTGTGAACCAAAGGGTCACAAGTTCAATTCCCAGTCAGGGCATATGCCTGGGTTGCGGGCCAGGTCCCCAGTGGGGGTCACATGAGAGTCAACCACACATTGACATTTCTCTCCCTTTCTCCTTTCCCCTCTCTCTAAGAATAAATAAAGTCTTAAAAAAAAAGACATACATCCTTGATGTTGGCAGATTTTAAAAGTATATTATTTGAAACAATATTAGTTTCTCAAATAATATCTTGTCTTTTATCTTGGCATTAATTTTTAAATTATCAGTCTGATCATTTGTATTACTGGCTAAAAATTGAACTGCCTAAAAGGATTTAATTTCAAACATAGGCTAGTCTTTTTTCTCTAAGTTTTACATATAAACATATTTTTAGTTCTGTAGAGCTTGCATGTGTATGTATAAATTTTGAAGCCTTGGCTTGTGTGGTTCAGTGGATTGAGTGCCGGCCTGCAAACCAAATGGAAACTGGTTCAATTCCCAGTCAGAGCACATGCATGGGTTGTGGGCCAGATCCCCAGTCGGGGACATGTGAGAGACATCCATGCATTGATGTTTCTCTCCCTCTTTATCCCTCCCTTCTCCTCTCTCTAAAAATAAATACATGAAATCTTAAATTTTTTTTGAAATGTGACATAAAAAGGTGACTTCTGATTATTGTAGTTGCCAAGAAGTATATTTCCAAATATAGTCATTTTCTATAAATGCTAGTTGAATATACTTTTATAGGATTTAGAGCAAAATTATTTTAATAAATGTAGCTTTTCCTTAATTCATATAATAAAAGACAAGTTTTTAATAATATTATATTTTGGAAGCAAACTGATTCTTTTCAAAAATCATTTTAAATAATTTGAATTCTTCACTTTTAATCATGACCTTAAAGATATTTTTTTCCAGCCAGCTCAAAGTGACTTTGGAATTTACTATTTGAAAATAAAATAAGAAGTTAATTAGATTAATGACTATCAAAAGTAAGAAAGGAATTAATAGTACACAGTGAGAGAAGAGTTATAGAAGTACAAAAGGTAAAAAAATATATTGAGCATAAAGGTAAATCAGAACTGGAATTTTTGAAAAAGTGATGACTAAGACTAGATGATTCATAACTCGATGTAGGAAGTCATAATATTTAAAAACAACAAGACACCATGTTCACTGTCGCAGAGCCAATCTAATTAATAAGAATTACACACACACTTACATGAATATTCACATATATACATTCATTCTCACCAGTATAACAGTTTTCTACAGAGAGACTTCAGAAATTGTATATGATTTAAACTGATAATGAACTATTTCAACGAAATACACTTTGTGTTATATAATAGCCAAGAACTAAAGTGGGTTTGTCGTTTTTGTTGTTGTTGTTGTTCTGGGTAATCAATATAGTTCCATAGATTCAATTTCGCTACTCAGATCCTTAACTTGGAGGAGACTGCACTCAGCATTATGTCATGCTAATTCTTGCACTTGAGCAGACTCCTCATGCTGACTCAGATTTTACCAGAAATATGTTGAGTATACTTGTAGTTCATCAGCTACAGTACAATTTGGCTCACTGGTCAAATGGAGTGTTTGGCAAAAGGTAGGAAACTGAAGAAATGCATGCAATGAATAGTATATGATAAACATAAAAAGCATTGCTCAGTATATAAAATAAGTCTGTAAACATACCAAATCATATCAACCTTTATAGGGTCTTATGGAGCTTGGATGATAAAGTAAAATAATACCTTGAGCAGTTTTGATTTTTTTGAAGGGAAAATATGAGTCTAGAATATAAATGGAACAGATTATAGTAAAAACTTTCATGGGCAATTGAATTTACCATCAACAAGAATATAGTAAATAGGTTCTTATAAAACATCTGAATTATTTTTTCTAGTGCCCATGCTGGAATAGCTTTATGAATTATTTTCAAAGGAGGCTTAATAAAGGGTCTACATAAATAGAATAACTTGCTGGACATTGGATAATTAATTGTTTTTACTTTTGATAATTAATGGTTATATTTAAACATTATTTATATTTTAAAGATACTAAATAGTTATAAGTAAAACTTCCTTGAATCTATCTAACATAACCCTGGAAAAAGGGTAAGAAGTAAATGAGAGTGTACACAAATCAAGCTAATCTTGAAATAAACTGGTTTCAGTTGTGTAATGGATTCATGGAGCTTTGTTGTACTGTTACGTTTGTATATGTTAGAAATGTTTCATGATAGCTATGTTTGCACAATAAAGGTAAATAGCACCTCAACTGTATGTCTTTCTCAGTGTACAGGGATGGGAAGGGGACTGATCACGAAATGGCAGGTGGTGCTTTCTGGAATAATAGAGGTATTATAACAGTAGGTTATTGATGTTCCATGAATTTAAAATTATCTTACAAATTTTTAGACTTTGTACACTTACAGTGGGCAAATATTGTAGCATGTAAGATATAGCTTAGTACAACTATTTTTTAAAAGAAAAACAAAGAAACTGTCAAAGATAGAACATTCTTTCTTAATTTAAGTTTATATATGCTAATTACCAATTTAAGGTAAAAACTCTAAATATTATGGTTATCCATAATATTTTTGATATTTTGTGTGTAGTGAGGAAGAGAAGGCACAATTTTTTTACACATGTGTTAACATCAAAATGCCTTTTTAGAAACATGTATATTTCAGACCAGGGACTTACTAAGGTAGAGGAGGTATTTGCTGCCACCTTTGGAGTCACCTAAGGCTACTGTTTGCTGAATGAAACCTGTGGACTTGCCACTGCATTTGACACTTTACATGTGTTATTTAATCCATTGTGAAGTTGTCAGTATCATGTCCTTTATTTTCAACAGCTGAAGAGCTGTGGCTACGAGAGATTAAATTACCTGTTCTAAGTTGACCAACTGGGAAATGGAAGAGTTGGGATTCATACTCACTGTTAGTCTTGTAGCTCCAGATCCCTTCGTACCAATATTATACACTACATAGTCCTTATGGTATCCTAACAACGCCGTGGCTTTGAACACAGTGGAATTTCTTTCCTTCCTTAGAATATTGATAATTACCTCAGTTGTCACTTTTCTTAAATGTGGAATGATAGACTCATAGTCAAAGTACCACATTTATTTGCAGGATGTTCACTCTTTTAGGAATGCTATCATATGTAAGAACAGAAAAAGTCTAAAACTAGTCACAAGTAATCACACCTTAGGTTTAAGGTGAATATTCCTCCCTCCAGTCTCTATCAGCTTTTTTTTTAATGCCAAATTATTTTAAGTATCTATATATTTTGATATAATCTTTTATATAATGGATCAAATTAATAATTTACAAAAACAATTTTTCTTTATTTCTGGAGGCACAAGGAGGAAGCTTATAGGAAGTTTTCTAATCTGGTCTGTTGATCTCTTAGTTATGGTCCAGATCTTAGTACCAGTGATCCTACAAGTGAAGCTGGGTAGAATGATGTGAGAGAAAAGGTTCCTAGTCCAGAAATTTGGGGTCTTTTTTTGTTTGTTTTTAAGGATAAAACTCATTCAAAGAAAACATATAAATGGCTTATTACCACTTGGTTGAGAGAAATTGATACCACATTGATAAATTCCTACTTCCTCATCGGTATTTCATGGTATCTATGCTTAAAATACACTTTTTAAAGATAGCATGCAAGACACTTTTTATTTGCCACTGAAGATCCACTCTCTACTTTTTTCCAACTTGCTCTGATTCCAGAACATGGTCTGGTAATCCCTGTGTCAGCGGGCCCTGTTTCACTGTAGCTTTTAGCTGTTTTCAGCAAATGGGAAGTAGCTTCAGGACATCCAGAGGTGGGAAGACAGAGTTAGGTGGCTAAGAGGTGAATATGTCCCTTGGAGACTATAGCTTATCCTCACATAGTCAACCTGTTTACGCTTCAGACCTTATGACTTCCTGAGCCTTCTTCATGCTTAGATGTGGTCATCACCACTCCTCCCATTGCAACTGACGGCTAGGGGCTGCACCAACGTTACCTGTTAGTTTCTTTGAATTGTTTACAAACATTTGTGCATACTGCTCTTATTACTCTCCTTCAGTTACCTGGATAAATATACCACTTCTTTCTGAAGACAACTTAAATGATGCTAATTGAAAAATCCAATGTCATTTCTTTTTTAGTAAGTTTTTACATAATAGTGCCCCGTTTCGAATCTCTCAGCCGTCCAATAATGGCGAGCATTATTGCCAGTTGATTAAGAACCCTGCCAGTTTCCTGTTAAACAAGCTCTACTAGTATTTTGTTTGTTTGATTGTTTGCTTGTTTGTTTTTAAACTTATTTACACTGGCTTATGAGAATATTTGGTGAGGGTTTTTTTTTTTTTGCCTCTAGGATAAAAGACTAAAATACTTAATTAGGCATTCAGTTTTCTTTAATTCCAGTTTTCTTTCACATTCTTATCCAATGTATGTCTTCTACTCTAGTCATATTTGTGTAGTCACTTTTTCAAAATATTTTCAATTTCATCAATTTTGTTTGATTTGATTCAACACAGTTTAAGTCATCCCATGTTTCTTAAGCACTGCTAACTTCCCAGAGTATTATCTACCTCCTGAGCTCAGGATGAAAAAGTGACAGATGGAAGCCGAAAGATTAGAACAGATACAATATGACGTAAAACCCACCTCCACAAAAGGTGACATACACCACTCTATAAACCTCTGTAGGACACTTGAATACATTTGAAAAGAAGAGGAAAGAAAACCTTGAAATTATTTGATAAACCGAATCCCAGGTCATGGAGAATAAATTGTGCAAACCTTTTCCGGGGAACCTAAAGAAGACATGTACAAATGTACAGTGTGAATGCATTTCTTATTTTTGTATTGGTTTCCTGCTCTCTGAGTAACATGCAATAAATTTTTCATCTTCAATAAATTTTATCACCTTCCTTCATTGTCTCTGGGTAAGAGAAAAAATGGACCCACCATTAATTACTATCATCCATTCATCTATTCATTCATCCATCTCTCCTGTCCAGTCAGCACAAGACTCCTTCCCCAACACTAGCACACGTTTCATAACCTTTTTCAAGGTGTCAAATCTGAAAATATGTTCAAATGGATTTAATTCAGGATGTTCATTCAGATGTTTGTAAACTGACACTTTCCACCTACCATCAAAAAATCTCTAAACTGCCCTGGCCAGATACCTCATCTGGTTAGATTGTTACCCCCATATACCCAGGTTGAAGGTTTGATGCCTGGTCAGGGAACACAGAAGAAGCATCTAATGAGTTAATAAGTAAGTAGAACAACAAATTGATGTTTTTTTCTCTTCCCTCCTCCCTAACAATCGATAAATTAAAAAAGTCTCTACATTTATGCTAGGTTGGGGGGTTCTACACTCTAATAACTTTTCAATCTTAGTGATGAACTATAACATTTAAGTGTATTCTGGATTACCAGGCTTACTACTCCAGTAATGAACTATTGGTGAGTAATAAAGAATAATGACTCAGTGGCATTCAAAATTAAACATGTATTTCTAACTTGTCTATGGGTCAGCTAGGGTAGCTCTGTTCCGCCTCTGTTCATTCTGGGTCCCAAGGGGAAAGGGCATCTGCTGATGAATGCAATGTAGAAGCATAACAGGTCATCCAATATTAAAAGCCTCCTTTAAGACTTTGCTTATGTCACCTCTGCTATCATCCCTTTGTCTAAAGCTAGTCAGATGTCCAAGTTCAAAGCCAAAAGTCCTGGATGTGAACTCTGCCTTTGTGAGAGTGACTGAAAATTTATAAGCATAAGATGTAGTGGGGAAATAATTGTTACTGCCAATTAGTCAGATTCAAACATTTGGATTTGTTTTTGTAAATGATTTTGCTCCAGCAAATTGATAACTGAATGATCACAAGGTCATAGTATAAACAATTTTGCAGATTGAATGGACAAGAGTGATATGATTCATGAGTCATCAGACAGCACACTCTACTCAGGCCTTTCAGACACAGAGGTGAGTTCAATATTACCGGTCTAAAATGATCCCATCTTTGTAATTTTCTGTAAGGAGTAGGAAATTATAATACTATAAACTGATCAACAATAAATGTGCAGTGAAAAGCTATTTTTAAAGTCCAACAGTAATTACAATGAGTAGCCATTAATGTAATGCAGGTATAAACAACACTAAAATGTTGAATATTTATCAAATAAAAAACAAGAGAATATAGGGTTATCCAATGAAACCTCACTAAAAATGTCATTTTTAGCATTGCACACTGGTACTTTTTGAAAAGATTGGGTCTGATTATCCTATCCAACTAGTTGGTAAATTATTAATGCATTTTTATATATTTATTTAAACTATTGTTCCTCACATAAGTGTTGTTGGAATCAAAATGCATAAACAGATAAATATGAAACCAGATCTAAGTTTAAATTTTTCTCTGACACCTAACATTGGTGATTAGTTTCAATACCACATCATTAACAATTATATTCGTTAGGTAAAGTATCTATTTGCCAAGTTTTTGTTGAGTTTTTGTCAGTTTAAATTACCAATGATTTCACCAGTATATAACATAGTTTGCCAGTTTGGGGCCTCCTTAATTCCTTCATGCACTTTATCATTGCCATCACCCAGAAGTCACTGACTTTAGGTTGTCTTTATATGGCAGCACCTCAAGTCTAGAGAGCAACTCTGTATCTGCTACGCATTGACATTATCATACCACAAAATGAACCATCCCTACATCAGGTAGAATGGAACACTATACACTTACTGAGAACATGATTCTATAGATCTGAGTTTTAGCTGGGAGTTCCTTCCTTCTGATTTGAGCTTAGGCTCCCTTTCATCTGGGAGTTGGGTAAGGGCTGCTAAGAGCTCAGGCATCGCCAGGTCAACCGTCTTTGGGCTGTAGCAGCTTTGTTCAGCATCATGTATCTCTATATTTATCCAGTCGGTTAGAACAGGTTCTTTTCAAAAGGCAGAGATACAAGAGCAACTGAGTGGAAATACATGAGTCACTGAGACCTATATTCAGAACTGTCACATTGTACTTTTGTCATATTCTACTGCCAGAACAAATCACAAAGCTGGCTTGCTCTCTTCTTTGAGAGAAACTAAAAAAGTCACATGGCAAAGAGTATACATAGTAGCAGGAATAAAAATGTGGGGCGATTTATTCGGGCTTTCTCAAATTGTATTTAATCAATTTTGTTTTTTAAAATTCTGTATGTTCTATAAGCATAAGGAGCTTCTAACTTGTTTTTTATTTACATAAGTTTGAAACATTCAGTATGAATTATTCTATCAAGTACCCGTTGATCTTGAGGGATTTATTTGTTCATTTATTTAGTTTTAACTTGAAAAAGAGTTCATATATTACTCATGTCTCAGAATCTCTGCCTTTTGATTGGAGGTTGTTTTGAGAATACAGAGGGAGGTATGGGGCAAATGTAAGCTCAAACTATTCATTGCAACACTGTCTGGGTCACCACAGCATATCAGTGACTGAATAGGGAAGCTCACAAAGAGGTATGAAAGAGACATGACTGAGAACATGGCTGCCAGATCCATCGACCTGACTCCCCTGTATCTTAGTTCCATGACCTTGAGCAAGTTATGTGACTTCTGTGTCCTCACCAATATGATGAGAAGGATAAAAATGATACCTACTGTATACGGGTCTTGAGAGAATTAAATGAACATATACACACACCTTACAGCCATGCCAAGCACATACTGTATTTTGCTGTGTACAATGCACACTTTTTGCCAATATTTTGAGGGGAAAGTGGAGATATGCATTATACTTGGGTAGCACTAAGATGTAGGTGCACATTATACATGAAAAGATATGGCACTTGGCACATACAAGTGTAAGGTACAACAATTACAACTAGTTTGTTGTTACAATGACTTTTCTTTTCTTTTTTTTTTTTTTTGCTTTTACTGTTGCAAAAGATGGCAATACATCTCTATGGGCATCCTACTTTGTAAATCCTTGTGAGATAATCTGGTATAATTTAGGCCCGTCAGAGAAATTGCACAAACTTACCTAAGAATTCAGTGAGTATCCCAAACAGAGGACCTCATTGGTAGTGAGAGTCAAGTAACATATCACAAAGCACAGAGGCATGTGTGCAATGTTTATGTCTCCTGTCTCATAGTGAAGCAAATTATTCTCCCTTTAGTTGATAATGAATTTCCTCAAATTTCTGTTTTTTTAAATTAATAAAATAATGCATGCTTTTCAAAAATACATTTTCTTGCACATGTGTGTGTTTCTCCAGCCTAAATGTGTAAAAGTGAAAGTTTTGGATTAATAGGCTCTGAACAAGTATAAAATATCTATTTATCATTCAGAAAAAGAACCCCCCAAAAGTAAATAAATAAATAAATGATGTTGACCCAATTGATAAAAAGTAACACAGTACAGTTTAATCACTCCATAATTACTACTGAGATTCATTAACTGTTAAGGTACTTATTGGACATTTATATTTTCCCTTCTTAATATTTCACATTGAAATATTTTGCCATTTTTCTATTTGTTGTGCTGTCTGTCTTTCTAAGGGGTGTGGTCAGTTGCTAAGATGCATTTTCAAGAAAAGAAAACTTGCTTATTGCAGGGGGATTTTTAATTTCTCTTTATCTTCATGTCTTCAAAGCCCATAACAGCAAAGTGAGATAAGCAATAATACATATTGTACAAGTTACAACTACAGCATTTAGTATTATGCCAGCTTGCATAATGTTTTAATAAGGTTTTGTTCTAATCACTTATGCATAATGACATCTTAATTTCAATGTACATGATTAAAGCAGCATCCTAAAGACTCTTTAGTGTATTACAAAACTTTCACGATGCTGTTGTGAGCTGTTTTATAAACTTTATTACTTCAGTGTTTTTAGGTTCTTACTCATAATTTCTTTCTTTTCTTTGTTTGTTTTCCTTTTTAAAAATGTTCAGATGGATGTGGGTTTCTGCTCTTCCCATTATTTTCACTTGCATATGATCTTAAAATAAGAGGAAAAATATGCAAATGATTTTGTGGCATGCAAAGATTGTGCTTTCTTACTTATAAATTTATAAATGTTAAGCTAGGTGTTTTATGTCTATACCTTGGGTTATTTTTGTAATTCCATACTATTACTACAAATTGAAATTGTGATCATAGTAATATACCAGTGTATATTCATGAGAGTGGCTAAAATTAAAAGGACTATCCATACCATATGTTGGCAGGTGTGAGAAAAATGTCTGAATCTCCCTGTCATTGTTTGTAAGACTGACAACTGGCACAACTACTTTAGAAAAATATTTGGCCATAACTATAAAGATAAATATTGTTAATCCCTGTTACCTAGCAATTCCATTCCTGGGCATGTACAATATTTACCCAGCAAAACTGTCTTACATGTCCTCTAAAAACCAAGCTTTAGTCACAACAGATCCAAACTTGAATCAAGCTGTATTCATTTTGTATTGCTATGTAACAAATTAGCATAATTTTAGAAGCTTGAAACAACAGATGTTTATTATCTCACAAATTCTTTACCTCACAAGTAGGGCACAGCTTAACTGGGAACCCTGCTTAGGTTATCAAAAGTTGCAGTTACATGGATGACCAGGCTGAGTTTTCATCTAAGACTCAGGGTTCTCATTGATTGTGGGTTGGTTGCTGAGAACATTCAGTTCCTTGGGGTTATTAGAGAATTTCAGGATTTCTTTTTTTTTTCTCAGTTCCTAAAAAAAAAAAACAAAACTAAGTTTCAATTTCTTTCTCCATTCCTGATACCACCCGCAGTCTGTATAGGCTGCCTAAAGTTCTTCACCATCTGGTCTACCTGACAGGGTGGCTTACTTTGCTTATCGAGAAATGTGAATAGGTTAGCAAGATGAAATCATACAATGTTTCAATCGCAGGGAAGAAATTCAATCACTTTTGCTATGTTTTTTTTGTTAAAAGTAAATTACGAAGAATTGACATTTTTAGCATTATGTAATGCCCCTCTTTATTCTTGATAATTTTCTTGCTCTGAAGTCTTTTTCTGAAATTAATATTCTTCCTTTCCTTTGATTAGTGCAATCATAGCATATCTTCATCCTTATTTACTTTTAACCCATCTGTGTTCACATTTAAAGTGAGTTTCTTGTATGCAATGTGTAGTTGATTCTCTTTTTTTGGTATAGTCTGATATTCTCAATCTTTTAATTCATGTACATTGGCCATTCATGTGATTTTTGATATAGCAAAAATATTAGAGAGAAAGAAAGAGTAGATACTAATCAATGTTATATGAAAGTCAGAATGAGATTCAGAATAAACAAGCTAATCTACATGTGATTAAAATCAGGAAAATGGTCATGAGTGGAAGGTACAAAGGAACTTTCAGGAAAATGTTCTATGTCTTTGTCCTGATGGTAGTTACATAGGTATATACATATGTGAAATTGTATTGAGCTATATATTTAGAAGGCATGTATTTACTCCTTGTATATCCATGTTTATTATCTCTGTAAAAATTAATAAGTAAAAACAAAGAAGAAAAACTGTGAAAAATCAAGCACTTTAAAAAATTTAATACCTAAACATGAGACTGTACAAATGAGAATCAACTTTGCTTTTGGTTACAATATGTGGTGCCAGCTGCCTGAATTCAAATACTGGATTTGCAACATGTTGACCTTAAGTTGTCCTTTAATCTGTACCTCAGCATCTTCTGCAAAATCATGAAAATCATGCTATTTGCCTATTAGTATTGAGGTGAGGAAGTATGTGAATATATCTAAAATGCTTTGATCATTTCTTAAAATACTGTAAGCTCTCAAAACAAGTGCATTACTTTCAACAAACAGGTATTCAATAAATGTTATGTACCTATCTATCTATTAATGAGTATTTCCACATTAATATTCTTCAGAATTTTGGGGGGGACCAATACTTGAGCAAAACATACAACCTTTTATGCAATGTGACTTGAGCGGTACTTTCGCTAAAATAGTTTCCTTCCCATTTTCCAGACTCACACCTCATATCTATTAATCACTTTTGATTTTAGGCAGTATAAATGGAGCTTATTTTTCCTACATAAGAACAGTTTCAAATTAGTACAGTTGATAAATTTCATTGTTTTGAAATTGTTATTTGTTGAATGTCTTTAATGCACAAATTAATAGTCTACAGGTGTTAGCTTATGGGGGTAGGGGATAAAGTTTGGGAAGAAATTTCATTAAGACAAATAGTAGCTTTCTGAATCTACATTTTCTATCTGGTAAAGCCCTCACGCATTTTAATAATCATACATCTTGCTGCCAACTTCACTGATGACAAAGATTCAACATATTGATTTTCATTATGGAAAGTGGAAAAACAAGTAGTAGAATACCTTCCACAGAAAAAGGACAAGCTTTTGGGGCTCACTAGTGCCCACTTCATCACCTATTGACAAGTCCACCCCTGCTGACCTCCTATGCTATAATCTCAGCATTACTCTGCTTTTCAGACTTTTGAATGACCTTAACTTACTCATCTATATAATTTCTTTATATCTAATAAAATATTTATTAGGACAAATACTGAAATAATCTAAAATTAATAATCAGGGTAGATAGTGTTTACCCAATATTTGGAAGGGTTGATGTCCTTACAAACCTGATACTCCTGCAACAACAGAACTGTCTCATTCAAAGATAATTCCCAAATACCAAAGGAACAAATGTATATAAATGTTTATTAGAACAGTAAACAACTACATGTAGGTTACTTTACATGTAGCACAAATATATTCCAACCTCAATTAGCATATCTCTCAATAGCATTTCTTAATATTTACTCTAGTGCAATTATATTTTTATTTTTAAATAATGAACTAAGATAAAGAATATGGAGTATCCAGTGAGAAATATCATTTTAACTCAGTTTTGCCCAGTGGGATAGTTCACGCACATCAATGGATACTGTATCCTATATTTAAGTCACATTAAAAATGTTAATATAGTACACTTAGTATTTTGATGTCAGAGTCATCCAAACTATCCTAATTCTGCTGAGATAAGTCTAAACTAAGAAGCAGAAGCTGGCAAAAATGTTTACAATATTTTAAAAATATTTTATCAGCAAATAAGCAATTTCTGCTCAACAATATCAAGTTACCATGTCGCTTAACTTATTCAAGTTCATTCAAATCCATTCATTTCCAAACGTCAGTAATAATTTAAAATGTTCCACATCACAGGCTGATGACAGTTTTGTAGGTAAGATAATAAACAAAATTGCATTCACATGGGGCAGTGAAATTCATACATTTTTTTCTATGGCCCAGATAACTTGTAATTTACATATTAGTCTGTCACTGTGCTTTTCAACTCATTCTTCATAGAGTTAATGTAACTGAATGGATGATCCTACTCACAGGTGTCAACAGAAATGTTAACTATCTGTATACAAACTGATAGGTAGGCCAATGCATTTTATTACTTCAGAGTAGAATATATGGAGAAAAAAATACATTGTCCACCTAAAAAGACAGCTTTCAGATACCATTTGGGGGGATGTGATTACGTTTAATAGATTGGCAGAAAACAACATTTTCTTTCCCAAAGGAATTTTGGCATTATCAGACATATCAACTTATCAAACTCTTGCAATTCTGCTTTATGAATCCATATACTACCAAAAGAAGAATATCTGAAATGTTGAATTATATTTTGCAAAAAAAAATTGGCATGCCAATAGAGGACAGAAGCATAAAAGTAAAGACTGTTTTAGTCACTGATTTTGAATCTTATCCTGTTGTCATCTGTTCAAGAACCAAATGACAGAGAAGTACAAATTTTCTGAAGTCTTCCACAGTCTTCCTTATGTGTCTTTTCTCCCTCCATTTAAATCATGGTTGGGCCCGTTGCTTTAGGATGATTTCAATTAAATAAAATAAATCCTGTTAGAGTGTTAACAACCTCCTGAAATTCCTTCAGTAAAAAGTTGGAAATATTCTAAAGGTCTCAGAGTGATGGCAGCGATAACTGCAAAGTGATGGATCTTAATTTTGTCCTTTGATTCCTTTCTTCATATTCACTCTTTAATGTCCACCTGAGGTGCTAACTCATTCTTTAGTGAACTCTTCACAATTTTCCTCCTCTCAGCAGTACGAATCCCATCCTCTCCCATGACACCTCGGTTCCATCAGTGTGATTTCATTGACACTTCTATTTCTTTCAGGAATATTCTCAGAAGTTATTGTTGTATTTTTACCTTAGCCTCAATTTGGAGGGAAAAAGTAATTGAGCATCTTCTGGAGTAATTGTCAAATTAATTTGCTGCCAATGTTCACATTTTGCTGGCTGTTTCCCTAATGGTTGATAATTTTCCTATGTGTTAATCCAACATTTTAAGGGAATAAATTCCATCCTTTTCAGAATTCATACTTGACAGTGTTACTTCATAATTTTTACTGAGTGTAGGGTGTTAGAGGCAAAGCACCCTTTCCTAGACATACCTAATTTCACAGAGGACGAAAGTAGGCCACTCAAAGATTAAACAGCTTCTCTGATCCCCAGTTTCCACCTCTAAAAAAGGGAAAATCATGTTAACTAAAGATATTATTCTAACAATTCAATTTCTGCTTAGCACATGTCATGTAGTAAGGATATAAAAATGGTTGCTGCTTGTATCATTTTTGTGACATTTTGTCATTAGCTTTAGAAAATGTCAAATGTACTGTTTCCTTATTAAATAAGTTCAGCATATTTCACAAACAAATATAACCTGTCTTTTCCATTGCCATCTATATTTATATGTCAATTCAATCACATCCAACTGTCACCATTTGTATTTGGGTAATTAGTGATGGGAAAAGAGAGCAAAGGGACTTAGACACTGAGTTTAATTAACTGGGGAACGTGAGACTGCTTGCTTATTCAGGAATCTACTGTTGGTACCCCAGGGGATCACAGTATGGCTCTTGCACGGGGATGAGCTCTCCCCCCTTTCCCCTTCCAGTACCTGAATGTTGGAGCTGCAAGGATAGGTGCCTGATCACAGGGGGCTGTCAGTGCATCTAGGGGGTGGACCTATCGAAGCCCGTGAAAGCATGGGACTTCATTGGCCAACTCAGAAAAGGTTCTGGTGTTTTTTCTGTCCAAACTAATATAGTCCCAGGAGTACAAAGAATCAATCTCTCTCTCTCTTTCTCCACATTTTCACTGCGCACTCATATGTCCTTTCTCCATAGACATGTGGCCTTTGCAGCTGCATGGGTGATGGCCACACAGCCTCCACACACAGGCTCCAGTCAGGAGTCTAAGTACCTCAGCACAGCAATGGATTGTAGCCAGGAACACAAGCTAAACTTGCCAAGTGCTGGACTGGACCGGGCTTTAATACTGAGCAGAAATCTGGGCAGTGGCCTTTATCCTGGCCCTACTGAAAATGCGAGTGGACATTTTTTGTGGTGAGAACGATGGAAATAGGACATTGGGAAGTCAGAAAGGGAACCCCTTAATTTCACATCATCTATGATATTTACCACAAAACCCGATCCTACCATGTGGGCCTCAGAAAATTATTTTTCTTTAAGACATTGCAAGAATTTGTTTTCCACCAATAACATGACCAACCTTTTTTTAATGGACATAACTCACCCCAGTCTGCAGACCCTGCTGTGTTCTATAAACCCACATCCACAGCCAAATTATCTCTGGTACAGTGGCTATGCAGTTTCAAGTTCAAGTCACTATAATAATCATAGATTATCGTGTAATAACTCATGTGTTTATACCTTTCACATCTTATTTTTATACTTTCACTTTCTTAAAGCTTTTTATAGGCTTTTCCTGTTGCCATTTCAATTACTTTACTTTTGTAAAGTCATTACTTTAAAATAGGTAATTGAAATCAGATGATATTTATTAATACATAGATTACATGGTATCTGCTTCAGTTTTATACTTTCATATAGTTTGCATATTTATCATGAAATATAAGTATACAACTACATGAAACTATATATATATGTATGTGCATGTGTGTATATGTATCTCTATATCTATATGTGTGTGTATATATATGTATATATATGTGTGTGTTTATATATATATATATCCAGAAAATCCCCAGCAATTGTTAATATAATGACAATGATTTGTGCTTCATCAATGCAACCTGGCAGCTAAGGTGAACGGACTAGAATGCACATGCGTGAACAACGATGACTTCATTGTATTAGTCAGTGGAGGCGGTGGACGCCATTGAGTGAACAAGTGTAGTGTGTGGACTTCACATTCAAAGTAACTGAGTGACTAGAACAACAACTCTGAATCAAATTTTGCATAAAGCTTGAAAATTCTTCCACAGAAACTACTCAGATGATTCAGAAGGCTGCAGCTATGAGCGACTGGTGATTGGCAGCTTCATCACATCATGACTGTTCACGCATCATGTTTTGTGCAGAGATTTTTGGTAAAGCATCAAATCACCCAGGTGACTCAGCCTCCCTACAGCCTAGATTTGGCACTCTGCAACTTCCAGTTTTTCCCAAAACGAAAATCACCTTTGAAAGGGAAGAAATTTCAGACTTTTGATGAGATTCTGAAAAATGTGAATGGGCAGCTGATGGTGATTGGGAGAACTGCGTGAGGTCCCAACATGCCTACTTTGAAGGGGACTGAGGCATCATTGTCCTATGTACAGTTAAACTATGACAGGAATTTTGATAATTCCAACCAACCCTGACACCGCCTTGTGTGAACTCATCAAATTCTCTACTGTGTGCCATAAAATGACATTCTAAGATAACAATGTCCTATGTCACAAGTCCCTGTAGGTGGGGCAAATGGCTAAGAAAGAGATTGCCATCCTTCCTAAAGGGATGATTTTCATCCTCGACTGTAGTCATCTTTCATAATAGTCGTCAACTTCCCAGCACACTCCTCTCCCCAGTATCCTGTCAGGATTACTGACTCCCCTCTATCATCATTTCTGAAAATCAAGTGTTGCAGGTGACCAAGCTCAAAATATCAAGTGATAGCTGTAAGAATGGTGACTATAAATGCTAAAACTCAAAATAAGGCCAAAATGTATAGTGACAAAGCAAAATATTTATAACCAAGATCTTTAAGTTACTGTGGGTTATGGATCATGATCCTGGTTTTACCTCCTTTTATGTTTGTTTTCTTGATTAAATGACTTAACCTGAATAAATTCTCAGCATCAATTTATTTTCAAGTGTAAATTAATGACTTCAGTATTACCTGTCTCTAGGTTATGGTAGCAGACTGTTTTTGTCTCCTTGGGCTCCCATAATAGAATATTACAGGCTGGGTGACTTAAACAAAGGTTTATTTTTTCACTGTTCTGAAAGCTGGCAGTCTAAGATCAAGGTGTCAGCAGATCTGGTTTCTCTTGAGATCTCTTTTTCTGGTTTGCAGACACTTATCTGGCTATGTCCTCAAATGGCCTTTTCTTTGTGCTTGCAGGCTCCTGTGCTTGCAAGCTTCTGCATGAAGAATCTTCTTCATGAAAGGACACCAGGTCTGTTGAGTTAGGCCCCCACTCTTACCACTTTAATTAACATTAATGTCCTTCCTTAAGACCACATCTACAAATATAGTAGTATGAGGGTCAAGTTTTACATAGGAATTGGAAGGTAGGGGAATGGTGAGCACAACTCAATCCATAGTGTAGATATTGTTGTCTATGCTTAAATTCTCTCCAATTCTTTTACCATTTAATACACCCATCTGAAAAATTCTTTGCACTTTAGCTTATATTGATTTGACAGTAGAATGGCACCAGCCACTCTCTTCCAAAGAATGGAGCCACTATGCACACTTGGAATCCTTGGGAGTTTGTTTCACTGCTTTTCTCTTCTATGCAGGCTTGCACTGACTTTAGTTTAAATTGAACATCACCTTGGCATCCTGACCTGTCCTGTTTCACTTTCCACCTATCAATCCCCTTATCTGTTAACTGAGAGCACTTCCGTAATAAATGAAATGCACAAATAATTGGTTTGGAGTCTACTACTGGGTATCCTCATCTACAAAAAAAGATATTAAAAGCATTAACTAAAGAATGATTAGAAATAATTAGCTGGGTGCTCGTATATCCTAAATGTTCCAAACCTATCATAACAATGGCTATTGTTTATATTATTATGTTTCCTATTGTTTTGTTAATGTTATTATAATTCAGGTTTGGCATCATGCATCATGGGACTTGTTGCTTAAACATTTTTGCACTTCAGTATTTTCACTTGAAATATATGTATAATAGTATATATTTAAAGGACCTATGGAAGATTAAATGAGATAACATATATAGAGTTTAATCACAGTGATTTACTCATAGGAATTATTAAAATAGGTAGTAGTTTTATTTTATAATGAGTATTTGCAGTAGTCTGAAGATAGCCTGTTTGCAAATAGTCCATTCACAAAACCTAATAAAGGTACATTTCAGTTTATATACATACAATTTTCAACAGCAGGGTTTTCTTTTCATTGGTCACTTTAGACTTTCAAAAAGTCAAAGTAGTATCCTTTAAATTGTTATAGAATAGTAAACCATATATCTTTATTATTATAGTTGTTATTGGGACTTACTTCACTGAATATTTATTTTATTTATGAAGCCTAAAATCTTTTTTAAGAGACACATACCTTTCTCTATTTCTTTTTTTTAAGATTTTGTTTATATATTTTTAGAGAGGGAAGGGAGGGAGAAAGAGAGAGAGACAGAAATATTAATGTGTGGTTGCTGGGGGCCATGGCCTGTAACCCAGGCATGTGCCCTGACTGGGAATTGAACCTGCGATGCTTTGGTTCACAGCCCACACTCAATCCACTGAGCTACACCAGCCAGGGCCCTTTGTCTATCTCAATGTCCCTTCAAAATAATCAGGGAAACAAGTACTTTAAGTTAATACAAATTTGTGTTCTGAAAGTAGAAATGCCTCACCATTTAAAATTATTTGTGTTTTTAATTTTGAAATAAATTGAATTTAGAGATTTAAACATATGCAATTTTCACATTAATGTTATCATTTTATTAGGGCATCAACTTTGTTCATAAGACTCCACATATAAGTGAAATCATATGGCATTTGTCTTTCTCTTACTGGCTTATTTTACTTAGCATATTGCTCTCCAGGTTGATCCAAACTGAACTAACAAGCGAAACAGAGACAGACTCATAGATGGAGAGCAGATGACAGCTAGTGACAGGGGTAGTTTGCGGGGTGGAGGGACTGAGCAAAAAGGGAAAAGGACTCATGGGCATGGACAACAGCGTGGTGACTGCTGGGACGAGGGGAGTATAAGGGGACAAAAAATGGTAATGGAAAAAAACAATTTTAGACTGTTTGAATTTCAGTTTGAATGCAATGTGGGTCTCTCTAAAGAATGGCCAAATATAAAATAAATAAATCTTTGCTTCCTGAGGAAAAATAAAATAAAACATTAACTTTGAAGTATGTAAGTACCTTCTCAAGTTGGCTAAAGACTATGCCTTACACTGTAAATGTAACATGATTATTGGGATTTATACTAAAGCTTTCCAAGTGGATTGAACAAGAAGGAGATTGGGAAGGAGGGGAAGAAGCAATTTACGGAAGTTAACAGGGTAGACTCATTTCATTATGCTTATTTGCCATGCCAGCAGGGAATAAAAATAGAGGTACTGCACTTTCAAGGTGAATCCAAAAAGACTATGCATTGTCCTTGGGAAATGAAAGCTCCCCAAATAGGACCAACCTTGATACATTGTAAGAACTATGCCAGTGAGTTGCCATCAGACTGCAATAAAAATATTTCATGGAGATTAGGGGAAAATATGGATTTTTAGCCACCATGAAAATAAAATGTTTCTGTTTTGCAGGGCTTAAAATAAATCTTTGCAAAAATAATAAAACAGATGAAATGTAAAGTAGATTGTCTCTATGTTTTGCCATTTTTCTCTCTGTACATCATTGAGACAACTATCAAATTTCCACATCTCCAGCAGAACTGTTTCAAATTTGAAACCATTTAATGCTTCCTTATGCCCTTAGCCCAGAAGGAAATGTCTATATTATTCTCCAGCTTCTCCATCTCAATTAAACCCTTGCATATTACTTATGATTTAAATGCTTTTGTTATACATATGGCAGTCCATCTGTGTGAATAAACTTAAAGTTTTCATTAATAACAACATCAAAGTGTGCCAGAGGACTGCAATATTACCTAAATATTTGGAACTATGATAGGGTGCATTTATGGATGTTGGTGGAAATCAGAGAAAGTTTTCTTCCCTCATATACTGTATTTGACATGTGTTAGATGATTATGATTTTCATACATTAAAACACTTTGGAAAACTAGTCAACATATTAAAAGCCCCACAGTTTGGTGAGAGATCTTAAATGCATACCATTTAAAAAATCTGGAAAGGATTTGTGGAAGGTTTACATTTTACATTTAGAGAAAATAAGACTGAGAGGACAATATTTTGTTCAATTTTAACTAGAGGGCAAGATCTTTGGTCAATTTCAACTAGGTAAAACTTTAGTATAAGGCACATCAGAAGAACTTCACAGAGAACTAAGGCCAGGGGGAATAGGAAAGGAAAGAGATGATAATTGTATCACTCATTTTTTTTTCCTGACTAATTATTGAGCACCTGCTCTATGTCAAACACTGTTCTGGACATCAAAGGTAGCAAACATGAAAAAAGCAAACAAATAGATAAACCACATAAGAATCACTGTCCATGGGGAGTTTACACTCTGCTGAGGAAAAATCTAAATAATGGGTATGTAATTATTAAAGCTATTAAGCTAAGCTGCAGATAATCAAATTTAAGTGCATTGAAGGAAAGATTTCTGACTTGATCTGTCTAACATAAGGGCCTTTGTATTTGTATAAATACATGAGAGTTCTGATATGCTGAATTATTTCCTTATCCCTTTTTATGCTTTTAAAACTCATTTATATTCATTACTAATATTATTTTATATAAATAGGTTCTTGTGGTGTCATGAGAAAAGCATTTCAGGGACACTTGCAAAGGAGGATTTGACAGAGAGTGGCACGATTTATTAGAGTGGCTTTCAAAGGCAACCATACTTGCCAAAATGCATCCCTGGTAGATACAACAGCAGAAGCTGGTCAACATTGTCCATCGGCCCCCAGATACAACCTGCCTCATCCATGACCAGGTGGTTCAGTGTCCTCTTGTTAGGGGCAAATTCTAGATTCAGGGGTCCACAAGCCTGCACTTGTGTCCCCCAAGCCCAGAAGGGTCAGTGCCCATGACTGCAATGTCATCAACCCAGCACCTGAGGCTCCAGTAGTCCAACTCAGTCACTACTCCCAGATGGCATCAAATTTCTTACCTGTGTGACCTTAAGTAAATTAGTTAATTTCTCTGTGCCTCATTTTCCCATCTGTATGTCTGTTGCCAAGGCTTGATGTTGCCTGGGCATTATGCTGTGCTCCATCCAGCTCCCATGGCTGCTGTGGAGATGGGCCTTTGTTCAACTTCTACAGATTTTGGGGGGGTTTGAGGAAAGAGCAGGCTTTCTTTCCAACTACCTAATCTCTTTCCAGTCTTTTCCCCAGGCCTGTACTAGTGCCCTTACCCTATCTGATGTCTTTTATGGATTTCCCAGGGGCTTGTGCCTTTCTCCAATGTGATCCTTTTCTAATACTTCTCAAGCTAATACCCTCCCTCTTTATGGTTGCCATTTTGGCTTCTGCACATACCTCATAGATCATTTAGCTTATATTGCATATGTCCTCATATCCCTCCCATGTCCCTGGTTAGACAGGGGAGGAATGCCTGTTGTTCACTGGGGTGAAAAAATAAAGCCAGTCTTTCCTGCCTACTTGGATGTTAATCCATTTGTTGGAGCATGCAGATTAGTCCCTAGAGGGACTGTGAAATTGCCCTTTCCTAGTGAATCTGGCTTAATCAGATGCCTGGCTCCCTTCTCATTAATATCTAGCTAGCTGCCTACTGTAACATCATGACAACCGCTAGTATATCATTTTTGTTGGTGATAATATTATTTGTAACAATAATGATGTACTCATAGATTATCCTGGAAATGACTACTGTAAAAATAATTGAAAACCAGTATTCACAGAATTAAGATATTATAAGAAACAATAAGTCTGTACAAATGAAAACTGATATTACATTTTAAAATGTCTCTCTTCGGGAGATAGACGTTACTCTTCATTCATGGACGCTGGAGGAGTGCAGGCCTGTGATAGAAAGGAGAACAACTCTATAACATGGGTTGCACATAACTAGTAGTTGACCCAAGGCTTCTATTATAACCACTTAGGGAAAAAAATGCTGTACAGTTGTGAAGCTGGAAATTGTACAACTGACAGTGCAATAATTTCACCTATAGTCACATAGAATTAGACAAACTTCTACATGGACATTGGGAAAACATTCACATAAATATTCATAGTAGGAATTTGAAAATTACAAGCAAATCAAAGCAACCAGGTTTCCTATTGACAAGAGCAACAAAAAGCTGTAGTATAGTTATACGAAAATACCATGTAGTGGGAGAATAAATAATTATAGCAATGTACATTTATGTAATTGAATACGGAAAAAATTTGATTGAAAAGGCAAATCATAGATGATAGAATGTTAGTCCAATTATGCAAAACATACTGAAAACTGAAAAAGAGGAAGTGGATATGACTGTTGAGAAAGACTTGTCTCTCTCTTAAAAACTAAAAAATTACCATAATAGTAATGTACATTTTAGTTATTAATAGTTACAGTAGCCTTTTTGAAAAAATATAATTAAAAATATGCAGTGTATACTATGCATACTAATATATACATATTTATAACAACATATAACATATGAAGTGTTCATTTTGTTTATAATTTTTATTTTATATCTATTTTTATTTCCATACATATTTAATAACATATTTAATCAATCTTTGAGTCTTTGAAATTGATGTCTAGCATCTATAATTTAAGTCACTTCCTTAGTGTTTCTTTTGCCTACAAAGTTTGAGAATTTCTGAGGACTATACCCATCAGATTTGCAAATTAGAAGGATCATTTTGGGAGGCACTTCTCTAGTAAATTTGAGACAGATAAAGCAAAAAATAAAACAAACTGGAAGAAGGATATTTCGGGTTTTTTTTTAAGAGATGATGAGTTAATGAACTAGGTCAGTGACAAGGAAATGGAAAAATGTAAATATCTTCAATGAACAAAGTTTACTGAATAACTGATTAGATGTGGAGATTATGATAATGAGTGGATTATAACTCTAAAAAATTTAACACATTTCTCGATTATATCATAAATTGTTTTGTGAATTATCAAGTAGAGAGGACTGAATAAGAGAAGTCTTAGAGGAGGGGATATGAACATTCTGTGGTTTGTTCAGTAGGAAGTGTTTGCGGTAAGTCTAGATAGAAATGGTCAGTTGAAGACAAATTAGAGTCTGGAATTTTGACAGTTGATATGATCTAAAGATTTCACAGTTGATGACTGATTTTTTTTTATAGAAAGACAATGCAAAATTAGAATTAGAAAAACATAGAGCACTAAACACTTTTGGACAGTAAACAATTTAAATATGAGCTTATTATATCAATCAATATCAATGTAAATTTGAATTTGTACCTCTTGGGCTTGTAGAGAGTGGCAGATATCAAATTTAAAATTCTTGAAACAAATTGATAAAATTGAGGAATTTATTACAACGGTCATTTAAAGCCTCATGAAATGCCCCAATGTTTTAATAAACTCATTTTTGGGGAGAAAACAGTAGAGCTTAGGATCAGCTCTAACCAGGAACTAGAGTATCACATTCTCTCCTTAGTTTGTTTCTGAATTATTATAATAACTTGTTTCATTTTTTATTCATAGCAGTATATAGTCCTATTTTTAAAAAAGACTAAAAATAAAAACATGTCCAATATTTTGAAGAAACATATATTCAAATTATAGATAAGGGCCTATTGCCTGATTTTGCCACTCTTGATAATCAGTAATGGCCAGGAGCTAAAGTCGTGTGAGACACAAACAAAAGAGATGCTTTTATATTAAAAATACACAGAGAAAATACCAACAATGAAGGAATACATTAAGACACAAATGTGAAAACAAAAACAAAGTGTCTTTGCACCCAGCATACACCACAGTCAGGAGACGGAATTCTACCAATCCATCAGTTTTTAATTCAATGTAATCATATTATCAAATGCTACTTTTGAAAAAGCACTGACTATTAGTTGTATCTTTATTTGGAACACAGTAAACACTATTCTCAAATTACCCTGTTGACATTTATCTTGTATTTGTAGCATTTATCAGCTACTACAGCTGGAACCTTCTGTGTTCTCACTTAACACTTTTGACGTATGGACTTTGACTACCATGGATTTCATCACATATTTCATCACTGATAGTTTCATATTTATCTGTAACTTACTATGTTCCAAAAATTTAAAATCATGTACAAGAAGTTTAAATATATATGATAATTTAATACAGGAACATAGCAGAAATAAAATATGAACCATAATTTCTTACCCTATTACAAAAGAGGAGCAGCAAATTGAAATCTAAGCTTCTCTGCTCACTAAAGAAACAGAAAAACAAGGTCAATTGATAAATGATAAGATATATATTTTTCTATATCACTGTATCTTTATGTTCTATAAGCTAAAAGTAAACTTTGCCTGGTACTGAAATGTAAGAGATATTTCTCCCCTGGCTCCTTACACAGAGAAAGTAGTGTGATGAACTTGACCATGTTCTCAATGACATTCTGACAATAAATACCCCCAGAGTTTGCATGTAGGTCTTACACCTGGGTGTTCTTTGACATAAGCCAAAGGCATAACACCAAAATATAATTCGATATAAATTAAGTGCATGATGTGTTAGACAATGTTGTTTAGGTACAGTGCTCAGTCATCTGATGGTACTCAGCCTATTGGTTTACTATTTATTTTTTAAAATTTATTGCTATACATTCCATCAAATCAGCTTAAATATATAGTTTCATTTGTGATCTAAATAGTTAATAAGCAAATTTTTCAAAATTATATTAAATGGCATATGTCTGCAAGTCAGGCATTTGTGTCACTACCGCCTACCTACTTGCAAAGCACTGTGAACACTGGGGATACACCAGTGAGCAGCAGTGAAAAGGCTGCTACTCTCATGGTGGTCAGGAAGCTAAGGAAGCAATCCACAGATATGCAACTAAAACAATTAAGACTGAGATAAGCTCTAAAAAGGAAATTAACAGGGGTCTGATGGGGGAGCACTTTGTAATCACTGTTTGAAAGAGATTAGTCACTGAAGGATTCTCTGATGATGGAATATAAAAGACGGAGTAGATAATCATGCTGAAGAAGAAAAGAGTTTACAAAGTAGCGCCTCTTGGTGGGTAGGCCCTGTGTTGTCAAAGGGTTTGGCTATTTGCGAAACTGAGAGGATGGTATGGGAGATTTAGTGTAAAGAAGCAAGATAAACAGCATGAAATAAAGTTGGAGAGACAGGAGTAAGATAATATAAGGGATTGTGGGCCATTATAAGGAGTGTATACAGTGCTAAAAGCCAAACTATCATCTGAATTGGGGTCTGTAGAACACCCTCCGGCTGACATGTGACGATTGCATCCAAAGACAGTAGGAGAGGGAGAGCAGCCAAGCTGGAAGTTGTTGTAGGGGGTCCACACAAAGGATGACAGTGAATTCAGCTTGAGTAGTTAGTGACAGCAGAATTGCAGTCATGATGTATTTTGGAGTCAAAACGGAGAGGGTTTGCTGACAGATGAGCTATTGCAAGTGAAAAAAGTAAAGACTCAAGCAAGGCTTCCAGCACTCTGGAATAACTTGGTGGGCGATATTTAAATTTTACCTGCAGACAGTGAAGAAAGGGGGAGTGTAGGTGGAGAAAGGGTGTTATAGAAGCAAGACTACCATTGTGAAATTTGAAGGGCCCTGGAGACCACTGAAAATAAGGCTTTATGTAGGCAATTAGATATATGAATTTCAAGGCATCCTTAAGGGATGGAGACTAAAGCCAAGGAATTGAATGAGACACCCTGAAGATACAGTGCAGATAGAATAGAAAATTGCCCTTCAGAAAACTGATATTTGGAGGCCACTTTGTTGAGAAGGAAACACGAAACAAGACTGAGTTTGAAATGGGCAATGGGACTAACTGCTACAGTGGCGACAAAACAAAAAGAACATGGTGTTGCTGAAATCAGGAGAGAAAACTGGTTAAAGGTAGCACTCTATGACTTATGCATGTAATCTTGGATTAAAAAATAAAAATCAATATTTAAAATGTATGTATAGCATAAAATAACAGTTCAAGAAAAACTAAAATAAAAATTGTTTTCTCATTGATTTTAAGTGAAATAACCTAAATATAAGACAACAAAAATTTCCATCAGAATTCTAAACTTTGGCTAAGGTGAAGGTTGTTTACAGTATGGTTCTCTGGCTCCTTAGTATATATATTTCTTGTTTTCTCACTGCTAGAAGGACTATTTCACAGTCATAATCTTAAAACATAATTCACCTTTTTACAAATTACAAAGTTTAAGGAGCTTAATATGGCATGGGTTATTTATATATATACTTCTCAAAACAATCTTATGGGACAAGGATTATTATCATTATATTATACAAATGAACAAAGTGAACTTTTACAAGTTGAAATATGTGTGTATTTCCACAGTACTAAAAGTTGAAGTTTGAGTAAAACCGTGTCTGGCTGACTTCTGATCCTATGTTCCTGAGCTTTTGTGACAGTTCTTTTCTTCAAATAGTATCACTTTCTCAGATATGTTGCCAATCTATGCCTTTATTTAGGTCAAGTTTTAAGTCAAAATTTTTGTTAAATTCTAGGCAAATTATTTCTTTTCTTCTCTTCATTTATGTTGAAATTTAAAAACCAGCTCATCATTAGTTTGCATATTTATAATTTAGTACATTAATATTACAGCTTATTTTTTTCCTTGATAGGGTAGCCATAAAACTATGTAAGCAATGCAACCTGAAGAACCAGAAGAATATATTCCTGTTTTATATGTTAAGACTATTGTTACAGACTAAAGCTGGGGGACAAGGGCGATATGCTATTACCAAAAGGAACCCCCCAGGTTCGTTATGTCTGCCACCTTATAGGAAAGACATCTTTCAATGCCAGAGATTCATGAAAAGGAAAGGAAATGTGTGTTTAATGCTCTACAAACTTAAAATAGTGACCTAATGTCTTCATCAAAATCCCAAAGTCCCTTAAAACACCCACAAACACACACAGTCCTTCCTTCCCTCTTTGCCCAGTCTGGGGTACCGTATCTCAGGAAAAGAAATAGAAGTCGGAGACTCAGGCAGCCCCCAGTTCTTCCCAGTAATCCGCCTTAGCTGGTAGGCCTCCCTCGGTTCCCAGCACCATCAGCTGTGTTGCTGGGATCTCTGCTAAAGCTGGATGGTGGTTTCCCCTTCTGAAGTTGCGGGTGTTCCCACTCTGGCAAAGCCGTGTGGTTCTCCTTTCTATTGCCACAGCTGCGTGGTCCTCTCTGCACAATGGCCATGGGAGTCCCCACTCTTGCAAAGCTGCGTGGTTCTCCCTTCAATGGCTGCCGCATATGGGTTTAAATCCCCAAGCCAATCTTCCTCTGCAGCCCCATTTCCGACTCCTCCCACAATTGGCTACACTTGCCAGCACTGTCATATCCTTCCAGCTTTACTGGGCTGCCAGAGTGAGTCTGGGCAGGTGTGGCCCCATGTCATGGAGCCAATCTTCTCCAAGTTCCCACTCAGGCTCTGTAACTAGGGGTAGTTGCCTCCCAATTACATCTTGGGGGGAAGTTACTTCCATCCCCCTGGCTCACAGCATGGCTACAGCTATATAACATATCTATGTAACCAGTTAAAGGTTATAGATATGTTAAATGACCATGCCAGAGGTTAGCTGCAAGGCTGTTGCTATGCAGAACAGCTCTCAATAGCCCTGACCCATTTGTCCCTTCCCCCAACTCATGCCTGTGGAGGAAGGGGTAAGGACATCCTAATATTTCCTGAACACCTTGAGTTCTGGACCCCATTCCAAATCCCTATTTGGGGCCCCTGTCTTGGTTGCACCCTGTAACACTATGACATACTTTTATTCATATTTCAGATCCTTATCTTGTATACATAGGTATTTTAACTAAAGCCTTCAAGTTAGTTTTTATTTTATTTTTCTTTCTTTCATTTATTTTCAGTTCCCCCCAAATTAGATACTATAACTTTTCAATTGTTTTAAATCCCTTCTCCTTTTTCACCCAGGCACCCCAACACCCTTCCCCTCTAAAGCTATTATTCTGTTCTCTATGTATCTATGAGTCTGCTTATATCTTGTTGGTTAGTTTATTTTGTTCATTGGAGTCTACACATCAGTGAAATTATATGGTGCTTTACTTTCTCTGACAGATTAATTACACTTAGCATAATGCTCTCCAGGTCCATCCATGCTATTGCAAAGGGTAAGATTTCCTTCTTTTTATAGCCATTTAGTATTCCATTGTGTAAATGCAGCAGGTTTTTCATCCTCTCATCTACTAATGGGCACTTGGGTTGCTTCTATAGCTTGGCTATTGAAAATAACACTGCAATGTCCTGGCTGGTGTGGCTCAGTGGATTGAGCGCCAGACTGTGAACCAAAGGGTCACAGGTTCAATTCCCAGTCAGGGCACATGCCTGGGTTGCCTCCAGGTCCCCAGCATGGGGCATGTGACAGGCAACCACACATTGCTGTTTCTCTCTCTGTCTTTCTCCTGCCCTTCCCCTCTCTGTAAAAATAAATAAATAAAATATTTTTTTAAAAAAGAAAATAACACTGCAATAAACATAGGGGTGCATACAAGTCTATTCTTTCAAATTAATGTTTCAAGTTCTTTCAGGTATATTCCCAGATATGGAATAAGCTATATTATGAGGCAGTTCCATTTTTAATCTTTTGAGGAAACTCCACACTGTTGTCCACAGTGGCTGCACCAATCTGCATTCCCACCAACCATGCACCTAGGGTTCACTCTTCTCCACGTTCCTTACCAGCACATGTTGTTTGGTGATTTATGGGTGATAGCCACTTTGAGAAGTATGAGGTGATATCTCACTGTGGTTTTAATTTGTATTTCTCCAATGATTAGTGGCGTTGAGCATCTTTTCATGTGTCTATTAACCATCTTTATGTCCTCTTTGGAGAAATGTCTAATCAGATTCTTTGCCCAACTTTTAAGTGGATTGTCTGCTTTTTCTGGTGTTGAGCTGTATAAGTTCTTCATACATTTTGGGTATTAACCCCTTTTCAGATGAATCATTAATGAATATGTTCTCCCATTCAGTGGGTTGTCTTTTCATTGTATTAATGGTTTCCTTTGCTGTGCAAAAAGTTTTTACTTTAATGTAGTCTCATTTGTTTATTTTTCTTTAGTTTCCTTTTCCTGAGGAGATGTATCAGAAGCTGTGAGACATGTCTGACATTTTAGTGTCTATGATTTCTTCTAAAATGTTCATGGTGTCAGGTCTAACATTTATGTCTTTAATCCATTTTGGGTTTATTCTTGTGTATGGTGTAAAAGGTGTTCTAGTCACATTTTTTTACATGTATCTGTCCAATTTTCCCAACATAATTTTTTTGAGTAGACTATCTTTACCCCATTGTATGTTCTTGCACCCTTTGTCAAATATTATCTGACCATAAATGTGTAGGGCTTATTTCTGGTCTCTCTATTCCATTCTATTGATCATTTGCCTATTTTTATATCATACTTTTCAATTTTTTACAATCATTAACTGATCATTAATTGTTTACATAACAGAGTAGTAAATACATGTGTGAAATTACCAAACAATTAAATAGTTCGATTCATTAAGTGTATTCTCTAGATGGATATTTTCTTCTTTTTAGTTACAACTATCAAGGCAACTTAAAATAAAAGGGTAATTTTCTGTGAAAAGCTTTAACAGAGAAAATATAAAAATTGTAGACTTCCCACTCAGTTATAGGGTTTTCAATAATTAAAAGACTTGAATACTAAACCAAGTATATTATTATATTTAGTGTTAGATGATTTATGATCTTCATCTAACAGGTTTAATTATAAAAATAAAGCAAAAAAATACTTAAAATACCAATGATTTTAGGTACTTTGTCACTTCAACATTTTATTATTTTTTTTCTCCAGCTTTTCATAGCTTAATATACCAAAAATTATTTTTGGCATTCTAATGGAGCATACCAGAATGACTACTTGTCCCATTTCTAGAGCCCTCATTGTCTCCTAACTGTGAAGACTTACGACCTCATTTTAGTAGCTAAGAAGCTTGGGCATATTACTTCACTGTTTTTTGTTTTTTGTTTTTTTTTTTTTACATCTGAAGAGGAGGTATTATACATTATTTTAGAGTGAATTAAGAATAAAATTATCCATGTAAAATTCTGAGACTGGACCATGACATGTAGATAAAGTTATAGTAGATGATTTTATTTCTGCCTGGTTTGTACTAAACCCTAAAGCTCTAAGCTTTGTTTTTAAATCCTTCCAGCTTCCTTTTACTCTAAGTTTTCTTCTCATCTTGAGAATAAGTTTATCTACCATTGCTTGGGTCAAAGTTGTGTGCAGTTTCCTCGACTTTTGAATGCGGGGTACATTGATCTTCCTAACAGAAACCCTAACTGTGTTAGAGCGTTCGCAGGTTCAAGTCGGTGGGAGCACGCAGACAGCAACTGCCCTGCCGACTTTGTTCCCTGATGCCCTCTTCTCCAGCTCTGCCTGTGTTGTCACAAATCCTCTTGTTCAAGCTACAGTTTCAAGCTCAGATCACCTACATGCTCTCTACTTCATAGCCATTGATATTCACTTTTATATTCAAGTGGTGGAAATGTTTCTCATTACCTCTTTTCCCTA
This sequence comes from Tonatia bakeri, assembly GCA_004024845.1. Classification (NCBI taxonomy): domain Eukaryota; kingdom Metazoa; phylum Chordata; class Mammalia; order Chiroptera; family Phyllostomidae; genus Tonatia; species Tonatia bakeri. Next base: position 155,607 of record PVIA01001626.1, read on the forward strand.
AAACGGTGTTACCGTCTTGCTTCCGACAGCTCCCACTCAAGGGATTAGGGTTCTTATTTTTAAAAAAGGAGGCTACCAGAATTGCACTGATAACCTTTGCAAATGTATGTCACTTCATGCATTTACATGTTCTTCTCACCAGGAAGAACATGCTGTTACTATATGTTTGATCTGTTTGGGTATGTTCCTGGTTTCTCTGTGGGTATTTCCAACCCCATCTGGACATTTTATTTTGCTCACCTAACCAGAACTCTTCTAACAACTCATCAAGCCCCTGGCTTTGATCTTATTCCAATTCTAGAAAGCAGGATGGAAACTGATTTCTATATTGCTAAGTAAAGATGATGCTAGTTTGTAACTTGATGTGGTCCTCAAGGCAAACCACATTCTTTGTTCCACCTTTTTGTGAGGTGATACAGTTTTCTTTACTCGTTAATAGTATGATTTTTTCATTTGTCAAATACAGCCTTCAACATACACAGGAAGAAAATTGGTCTGTAGACATAGATGTTTACAAGTAAAAGTCACAACAGTAAGATGTTAAAAATGGCTTAAAAACAAGAATAAACGTGATAATAGCAATTGCCAGCATGTATGCAAAACAGCGGGTATTCTCACTCATTACTGAAAGGAATGTAAAATGGTAGTCACTTTGGGAATTATTTTGGAACTTTCTAACAAAGCTAAATATAATCTTGTCCTGTGATCTAGAAATTGTGTTTCTAGGTATTTATTTAATTAATTTGAATACTCAGCTATACGAATAATTTCCAGATAAATTCTTACAGCAGTATTATTCCTATTAGCTCAAAACTCAAAGCAACCAAAATGTTTTTAATAGGTAAAAAGATCAAAATAGTATTTGCATTTTATTATTTTATTTTATTTTATTTTATTTTATTTTATTTTATTTTATTGTTGTTCAAGTACAGTTTTCTGACTTTCCCCCCCTCCCCCACCACCCCAGCCCTTGCCACCTCCCACCCCTGTTTCCACTCCCAACTTGTTATTGTCCATATGTCCTTTATAATTGTTCCTGTAAACCCTTCAACCTTTCCCCCATTATCCCCTCCCCCCTTCCCCTCTGGTCACTGTCAGCCTGTTCTCAATTTCTAACCCTAAGAAACCTAAAACACCTATCCAAAAGAACCTGTGTACCCCAATGTTCATAGCAGCACAAAATAGTGTTTATTTGTTGGGAAGTGCCCTGCCTGGTATCAGAAGCTGTAACCCCCGCCAAGGCTAAGGCTGAGGGAATGACCTTGGACCATAAGCCACCAAGAAGACTAAAGCTTATCTCCCTGGCAGGAGCACTGCTTCTGCCCCTTTTTACTTCAACCTGCCTGGTCCCCAATGCTTGGTCAGTTAGCCAATGATGGGAAAGCTTCCCCAAAGGGGGAACGACCTAAAACAGGCATCATCATGTGGGAGGGCCCCAAGGAAGGGCTTTGGGGGCTACAGAAAAAGGGGCTTTGACAAAGCCTGAGTTCTCATGGTCTTTGAGAAAATCTCCTTATCTCTTGGCTGCCTTCGTTCCCTTGCTCCACCTAAGCCTGAAACAATGACAGGGTGGTACAGCCTGGTGCTGGAAAGGGCAGGTTCCCTGGGTGATCAGGCCTAAGAAAGAATATGTAAAATCCTGTGAAACTTGCTTTGTTTAAAATGGTCTCAATCAAATGAAAAGGTTCCGAGGAGGAAGTAAGTTTGTTCTTCAAAGTTTTACAGCTCTTTGACCCTGACTCAAAATAGGCCCTCGGAC
>PVIA01001626.1:157465-263479 GCA_004024845.1 Tonatia bakeri
GAGGAGGAAGTAAGTTTGTTCTTCAAAGTTTTACAGCTCTTTGACCCTGACTCAAAATAGGCCCTCGGACTTCCTTGTTATTTGATCCATACCTCTTGGCAATGAGTAACGAGCTTTACCTGACTTCCTGTGTAAACGAACCCAATAAAAGCCTTTGAGGAAAAGGCTCTTAGTCCTCCTCCTTTGACAGATTGGCCACTCCAAGCAGGGATGTCTTGGTAGACTTATTCTCATCCGTGGTGCCCCGGGGGGGGGGGAGGGGAGGGTTCTGCGGGTGGAGAGCCCCCACATTTATTATCTTTGGGACTTTACCCACTCAAAGAAAATATATGCTAGCTTCCTGAATAGCTGATAACATTCTAAATTTGATTTGAAATATGCTTACCTGAATGCATAGATACATACAAAAAGTCACTAAACTGTATGCACTGATGTCTATGTCCTATAACTCAACGAGGAATAAATGAAACCAATCTTTTGAAAATATTTGTAAATGACATAGCAATTCATATATAGTTATAATTTGATTTGTTTCCATAACAAAAAACACTAAGCTTTCTACAGAACATTTGTTCACTAAAAATATTTTTGAGCCTGAGTTATGGCAACCATTAAGCTAACAAGTTATTAAGCAGTTGAAAAGTAGCTATTTTTCCTCCTGCTGCGGACATTGCTAGCACACTGTGTCTAAGCCATTAGCCTTTAGATTAGAGTGGTGCAGGAGTGAGCAATACATTGAGTTATAAGATCCCATAACTGATTTTGTAGTTGGGAGTCATTACAAGGAGTTTAGAACTTTATATGGAAATAGCTGATAAATGACTTGAAAATCATTCATCTCAACTGATTGCTGACATCATCAAGAGTATTCAAGACAGTACTTCATTACAATTTCCATCTCATTCTAGACCATTCTTTTCGCTACATAAATTTATAAAAATAAAAAGCTAAGAAATTGTTGAAACACTTGCACATTGTAAAAGCTCATGATAACTGTGAAAATGTGTAGGTTCTACATGGTGATCACATAAAATTTCCAGTTAAGTTGATATTCCAGGCACTTTCTCTTTCCTAACTATGCCCACTTCCGATTTCCAAAAAAATCCTCCAGAATTTGGCAAAATCAGTTGAGAAAACTTAATAGAAAAAAAAAGAGCGATGGTCGCTTGTGTGTGGTTATATTTGGTGTTTAATTAAGGCTAATGCTACCACAGAAGACTTGGCTGAGCTAACTTTGGTTTCACTCTGAAATAATCTGTTTAATCTGGTTTCATAAAGATATAATCTATGATTTGTTATGCACCCTCATTTTTTAGATATAGGTTGAAAACTCTGTGATACTTACCTTTCTGTCCTTGATACTCCCTGCAGAAACATAGGTGCTTAAAGTAATTTTGGATTTTTCTGCCAGCAGAGTTGCTCTCAGCAACCTGTGGAAGCTGGTGTATGTGTGTCATTCTCCAGGTTCACATGCCTCAAGATGAATTTTCAGGCACATTCTAGTTCTCCATAATTGATGATATGAATATAAAGAACACGAAATTTTACCACAAAGTCATCTTTCCTCTCTTTCTGACCGGAGTTCAAGGTTATACTTAAAAATCAAATAATTAGAACAAAAAATCAATTTCTTCAAGACACAACTCCTTGCAAGTTACATGTGCCGCAACAGATACTGAGGGGCATACAGTCAATGCAGAGAGAGTCGGTGCCCACCCTGAAATGAGCCTGCTCGAGGCTGGGAGCTGCCCAGCCCACCCACCGTAAGCTGTGTGCAGGGGAGTCGAGGGCCTCACCTGTTCTGTGAGCGTGACCGGATGAAGCTCCACAGCTGCATTGCTCAATTAAATATCATGCACTTAAAGACTATTTAATAAAAGGAAAACAAACAAACAAACAAAAGAAAAACAGTATCTGAAACCATAATAAAATAAGCTGTATCAGTAAAGATAGATGAGGCAACAAAGTATCAATGAATACCTTCCCGAATTGGAATCTTAAAATATTTGTACCTTCTACTTTCACATATAATATAATAAACTGGAAAATATGTATCACCTCCATCCCCTCTGAAGTCTGGTTTGTATTTTCACGTTCAAGCACCTTATAATTCCATGCTAATTTATTTTTAGAATCCTTACAATGACTCTAGTGCCATTCTTATTGTTCTGCAATTAGTGCATCTGTACTCACTTTAACACATCGGCTCTTCTATAATATGGACAAGTGTGAGAGACGGATCAATGTAAGTTATGAAGTAAAATTAAAAGTACACTTAAATTTAAATTATAGGACAGAAAATGAAATGATGACATCTGCTTTACTGGGAATAAGTACTTTTTAAGGTAGAAATATATATTTTTTAAATTCAACTGTGTAATCTGTACTCCGTATAAGTTTGAGTATCATCATTGCTCATATTTCATAAATAATTGATATTATTTCATAAATAATAATTTCATAAATAATTGATAATGGATTACTTATTGAACATTTCATGATAAATTTAATAGGAGATTGTCATTTAGGTAGGCCCAGATTAAATGGTCCAGGCCATGTTATACATAAATTAAAGCTTTTCTGTATTTCTGTTACAGAACAAAAGGGGGGACCTGGGACAGTATACTATTACCCAAAAGGAACCCCCCAGGTTCATTATGTGTGCTGCCAGAGGAAAGACATCTCTCAATGCAGGAGATTCGTGAAAAGGAAAGGAAATGTTTATTGAATGCTGTACAAACTTAAAGTAGTGACCTAATGTCTTCATCAAAATCCCAAAGTCCCTTAAAACACCCACAAACACACACAGTCCTTCCTTCCCCCCTTTGCCCAGTCTGGGGTACCATATCTCAGGAAAAGAAATAGAAGTCCGTGGCTCAGGCAGCCCCTGGTTCTTCCCAGCAATCTGTCTCGGCTGGTAGGCCTCCCTCGGTTCCCGGCACCATCAGCTGTGTTGCTGGGATCTCTGCTAAAGCCAGGTGGTGGTTCCCCCTTCTAAAGCTGCAGGGGTCCCCAATCTGGCAAAGCCACATGGTTCTCCCTTCTGTTGCCAAGCTGCGTGGTTCTCCTGGCACAATGGCTGCACGAGTGTCCACTCTGCCTAAACCACGTGGTTCTCTCTGCACTACCCCATTTCCGACTCCTCCCACAATTAGCCACACTTGCTAGCACTCCCATATCCTTCCAGCTTCACTGGGCTGCCATCGTGGGTCTGGGCAGGCATTGCCTCATGTCATGGAGCCAATCTTCTCCAAGCTCCCACGCAGGTGCTGTAATTGGGGGGACCTGCCCCTCAGTTACATCTTGGTGGAGAATTTACCTCCATTCTCCTGGCTCAGACCATGGCCACAGCTATTTAACATATCTGCGCAACCAGTTAAAGGTTATAGATATGTTAAATGACCACGCCAGAGGTTAGCTGCAAGGCTTTTGCTGTACAAAACAGCCCTGTATGTTCCTGCTCCATGTGTCCCTTCCCCCTACTCACACCTGTCAGGGGGTGGGGTGAGGACATCCTAATATTTCCCAGACACCTTGAGTTCTGGACTCCATTCCAAATCTCTATTTGGGGCCCCCCTCTTGACTGCATTCTGTTACATTTCCTCATTTAGTATCTGTCCCATTTATTTCTCTCCTACCAGACATAACCATTGCTTTATGTAAAAATTGAAAAAAAATGAAGCAAAGGAAAGAGAAATATCAAATTTATTTCCTTACTTAACAAAGCAAGATTTTTTTTTTTTTTTAAAGTCTGGCCTTAATGAAAGGTTTGCATGGTTTGTAATCCACCTGGAGCATAATTCCCTATACAGATCCATGGACATAGTCACCCCAACACAGAAAGCATTCCCAAATAGAAGACGATGTTACAAATAGATAAAAGAAAAAAGTTACAGTAAAAGAGCAATCTCTTTATTATAAGGTAAACCCCAATGAGAACTTTGTTTCATAATGCATTGACATTTAATTTTAAAATGTTAGCAAAACAGCAAGAATGTGGCTGAGATAAACAGAATGGAATAGGATAAGGACAAAGCAAATAAAGCAACAGTTGTATCTAGCAGGAGAGAGAAAGAAGGGACAGATACAGTGATTCTGCTGTGATATTTTTGCTTTAAATAAAACGTTACACAAGTTACAAAGAGTCAGTGTTCTTTTTCTTGGCCAAAATGCATGGAAATATTAATATACGGATGCCACATAGGAAATAAAGGCAGTGAGTATATAAAAGTTTATAAGAGCACAGAATAATGTATCACCTCCTATGAAACCAAGCTCTAATGCTTGCTTCACCATGGGCTCATTGTTAGTATGTAGACAATCCATTCAGTTCACAGTTTTGGTTTACTCTTCAAAAAATAAAAAAAAAATAGTATGGATATAAAGAGCTCTTCTCAAGAGTAAACAAAAACACAATTTAAACAAAGCCATTAACACAGTTATTAGAATAGTTGGCATTAAATTACTCTTAGGAGTTATTATTACTGTCATTGGAATGTTGTAGTAAAAGGGAAATAGTGGTGGTTAGTTTGATGGGGTATCAAGTTTATGTAAAATTGTCCCTTTAACAATTATGAAGTAGGAGAACCAAGAAATCTGGTGAAGAAAGCAGAGGAATCCCAAAAGATGCCAAGTGCTGGGAAATGGGGCCAACATCCAAAGAATGGATAGAGAAACTGCACATTTAAGTTAGATGAAGGGGAAGAATACCCCATCGTTTTAATTAAATAAGGTGATAATTGGCGAGAAACCAAAAAGAAAATAATGTAATCAAAGTCATTGCCATGACAGGTGCAAGAGAGGCATGTTCAGGAGACCAAAGAGGACTTAGATAACCATCATGAAGAAACAAAGCATCTACTGAGAGTTTAGGAGATGAACCCGTGTGGAGTGGTGAGAGGAAATAGAGGTGGAGATAAGTTTCCACTTGCACTCTGAGGGATGGAGTTTATTTTCCACACGCTGGAATTCAGGTTGGTCCTTGAATACTTACCCAATAAAGTACATCAGAAGTGACATTATGACAAGCCCATACCTAGCCTCTAAAAGACTGGAAACATCTGCTTTCTATTTCTTGGAATACCCACTCTTAGAAGGCACTCTCCTTATTGGAACCAGCTGTCACAGTATGAGGAAACACAACCACCATGTGGAGAAATCTACATAAAGGGAAAGGAGATCCCAGTCAATAGTCTTCAGCTTAACTCGCATCTGACAGCCAGCACCAAACCTCCAGACATCTGTGTGAGATATCTTGGAAATGAGTTCTGAAAGTCCAGCCCTGCTTAGGTCACCTTAGCTTAGGATACATAAAGCAGAAGGAAGTTGTTCCTAAGACTTGCTCCGACTGCAAAACTGTTTGTTTAACTATTCAGTTTTGGAATGCAACAAGAGAGAACTGAAACAAGCAGCAAGAGGAAGTGTGAGTCAGTGCAATAGTGACGTATATATTCCCCCAGATGTACATGCATACACATATATGTGTGTGCATATGTGTGTGTGTGTGTATGCACACACACATTTATATGTATACCTCCCTAGGTATCAAAGAAACACCCAAAAACAAAAACAGAGAGGTGGTACGAAGAGGAGGCAATGATGCATTACTTAGATACCACTCTCACTGAGGCTACTCCTTGGGAGGGATACCCAAGACTAAAGGAGAAATCAATAAAAGCTAAATTAGGGGGATTCTTAGGAGATTGAAAATTACAGAAAAATAGAAAACTTCCACAAATTGGTTTGTTTACCTGCACCTTCTGTTCATACATAAGGAATATAAATTATGATTTATGAGAGACAGAAGGTTGCTTTACATATCTACACAAGATTTTCTTGGAATCAATCTGGACTATGGTAAAAATAAGTAGTAAATGCCCTGAAACACTGTCACATAAATTTGGGACCAACCCATACAGCAACATGTAGTTACAGCTCTTCTACTGATAAATGAACATAATTCTGAGAAAGAACACCTTTCTTTACTCTCCAGTGCACAAAGAAACTTAAGGTGATAGGGTTATATTTTGCTTTCATAAATATTTGTTCAAGTGAAAGCAAAATTTTAACATCATACATATTTCAAATGCTGCCTCATTTGGAAAGATATCTCAAAAAGTATTCAAACTAACATTTTAAATTTAAGCTTGTATTTATTCAGTTCACTATTATATTATTTATACACATATTACACATATTATAGATATATACTCATGTATACATATATACAAGGTCTTTCCAGAAAAGGTCCAACCATTGTTAATCTAACAAGAACAGGTTGTGTGTCATCAATTTTACCTGGCAGCCAAGGAGAGTGGACTGGAATGCATATGCATGAACAATGACAACTTCACTGTACTAGTCAGCGGGGGTGGTAGATACCATTGAGTGAGAGCGTGTAATGCATGGCTGTCATATTCTAAATGCGTGAACACAGAATCTGCATCAAATTTTGCTTTAAGCTTGAACATTCCCACACAGAAACTATTCAGATAATTCAGAAGGCCACAGCTATGGACAACTGGTGATTGGCAGCTTCATCATGACAACACACCCACTCAATGAATCATGTCTTGTGCATAATTTTTTGGTAAAACATCAAATCACCAAGGTGACTCAGCCCTCCTGCAACCCATATGTGGCACCCTGAAACTTCTGGCTTTTCCCCAAACTAAAATCACCTTTGAAAGAGAAAATATTTCAGACCGTTAATAAGATTAAAGAAAATAGCATGAGGCAGCTCACGGCAACTGGGAGAACTGTGTGGGGTCCCAAGGTGCCTTCTTTGGAAGGAACTGAAGCATCATTGCCCTATGTACAATGTTTCCTGTATCATGTATCTTTTTCAATAAATGTCTTTATTTTTCATATTACATGGCTGGATACTTTATGCACACATACACAGGTTAGGGAAGCTCATTGAGGAGATGATAGGATTGTAAAGGTAAAAACACAACATTGAAGGTTTTGGTCTGACATACAAAAAGTTAGATTTTACCTAGTATGCATTTGGAAAAATTAAAAATGTCCTAATGAAGTGACTTCTTATTTTTCCTTTCAAATTATATAGTACACACTAATGTGAGGAAATGTAAGACAATTTAAAGTTTATTCTATATTTAACTTCTTGCATATTTTCTTTTGAAATTTTAAAATTTATTTAAAAATTTTTAGTTGGTATTCTTATCATGACAAAAGACCATAATAAATTGATTTCTGCTGTCAAAATTTTAAAAAAATATTGGTTAATGTATGTTTGTATTTATTTATTTTTGTTGTTGTTCAATTACAGTTGTCCCCATTATCCCTCCTTAGTGTTCCCTGCCCTGCCCACTCCTCACCTTCCACTTTAAATCCTCACCCCTACAGTTGGCTTTGTCCATGGGTCCTTCATACATGTTTTTTGACTTGACCTTTCCCCTTTCTTCCCCCTTTAACCTCCTACCCCTCCCCTCTGGTCACTGTCAGTTTGTTCGTTATTTCCATGACTCTGGTTCTATTTTGTTCACTGGTTTGTTTTGTTGATTGGGCTTCACTTATAGGTGAGACCATATCATGTTTTTCTTTCACTTTCTGGCTTATTTCACTTAGCATAATGCTCTCCAGTTCCATATATGCTGCCACGAAGGATAGAATTCCAACGTGTAAATGTACCACAGTTGTTTAATCCACTTATTTACACTTGGGCTGTTTCATATACTTAAAATACAGGTTTGTTACTTACACAAAAGTCACTGTGAGGGGTTTAGAGTTCACAAGGAACAGTAACTGCTTTTCTGCACAAAGAGATAAAACAGAAACAATGAAAGTTTTGAGATGGCTGATTGAGATGTAAATGTTTATCTTCATAGGAGACACATATCTACAACTATACCTAAATTGAAATCAATATCTATCCATCTAAATATCCATATATACCCATGTGTACACACATATATATTTACATGTATGCATATACATATATATACACACAGAATAAAATGGGTGGAATATAAAATTTGTAAAGAGGAAACTATAAAGTCAGAATCTCTATACTTTGATTATTGCTGTTCAGTCAAGATTACATAGGTAATTTTATGTTGTGATTCAAGGTGAGCTACAGTAGACAGTTAAATATTGTATGATGATTAATAAACCCCTTAGTAATACCAGATGAGAAAAACAACATAGTCATATCAATATAATGACTTGGGGGTAAGGAGGGTAACAGTGGAAAGGAGAGGAAGGGTCAAGACAAGGAACATGTATAAAGGACCCATGGACAAGGACAATAAGGGGGGGAATTCAATGCAGTAGGTGTTGGTTGGGTAGGGTGAGGGAGAGTAATGGGAGAACAACAGGGGCAAATGCAATTGAACAAAAATAAAAATAAAGAAAAACTATAATAATTTGAATACACTGCATAAAGTTGTATCATGTTATTTTTATCATTATAATCTGATTATTTCTAATTTTTAAATAAATATTTTCAAGTAATACATTTAATTATTTTGCATTTAGGTTGTTGAATGTGGCATCAGAGATATTAACATTGCTTGTATTTATTGCTGGGATTTAAGAAGAACTAAAACCCTAGATATCAACCTTTTCCCTGAAATTAGAGTTAGTAAGTGCTAGGGAGACAGTAAAGAAAGACATAACTCAATCTTAGACACCCCCCAAACCCCAAGAAGTATTAACTTTTGTATAGAAAGGAATTCAATGTCCAAATGTGGCAATCACGTAAAAGGAAGGGCAGAGAAACTTGCAGCCTTGCCTTGAGGGGTCGGAGGGAAGTTAAGTGTGCAGAACTGAGCTGGATTCACTGAACATGAGGAGTGGAGGGTCAAAGCATATGATATCTTGCTTGCTTATTTTATTTTGAGATAAAAAGGAAACACTTTATATTTATTATGAATTTATAGGGAAATTTAAGCTTTTCTAATATCTGACATATGGTTGATTTGATAGCACTTTATAGGTACAATTATACACATACCTATGTATACTGAGTGGGCATGGTCAATATTTTTTTCTCTGATATAGATAAGTTATAAAAGTATTTGAAAACCACTGCTCAATTCTCAAATCTCCATAGTCAGGGAACACTTTGAATGCAATCAAAACATTAGTTTTTTTTTTTTTTTTTTTTTGCCCTCTGGTTTTTGATTTACATATTAAGTAGTTGTCACCTGCTCTGACTTCTAAGACAGAGTTTTTGTAATTATTGTAGTGAAACTCTCTTCCTTTAACATTATAAAACTCTATGGGCAAAGATGGGCTTTGCAATAAATGGTGTTGGGAAAACTAAGTAACCACATGCAGAAAATTGTACCACTATCGCACACAACTCACAAAAATTAACTTGTGGATTAAAGAATTGAACATAAGACCTAACATCACAAATCTGGAAGCAAACATAGGGAAAATATTTTTGGCATTGATCTTGGAAACATTTTTTGGATATGACATCAAAAGCACAAGCAATAAAAACTAAAATTAAAAGGTGGGACTATATGCGACTAAAATGCTTCTGCACTGTCAAAGAAACAATTAACAAAATGAAAAGACAAACTATGAAATGAGAGAAAATATTTGCAAACCATATATTTGATAAGGGTTAACATCACAAATATATAAAGAATTTGTACAACTTCATAACCAAAAGACAACCTGATTTAAAAATAAGCAGCAGAACTAAATAGACATTTTTTCCAAAGAAGACATACAAATGGCCAATGGGTATATGTAAAAGTGCTCATCACCAATCATCAAGAAAATGCCAATCAAACCTACAGCGACCTCGCACCACATGTACCGGGATGGCTCTCATCCTTCAAAAGGACAAAGGATAACAAGAGCTGATGATAGTGTGAAGAACAGGGAACTCTTGTGTTCTCTTGGTGGGGATGTAAATTGGCTCCATCACTATGCAAAATAGTACAGATATTCGTAATAATATTAAAAATAGAACTAGTGTATGAACCATACATTCTACTTTTGGATATATATATCTAAAAGGAGTAAAAATGCAATATTAAAAATATATCAGTTGTTCCATATTTATTGCAGCCTTATTCACAACAGTGAACTTACATGTCCATCAACAGATAACTGGGTAAAGAAAATGTGAACACATACAAGCACAACTGAGTATCGCTCTGACGAGAGAATAAAAGGAAACCCTGACATTTGCAACGATATGCATCTACCTTGAGAGCATTATGTTAGCAACAAAAGTCAACATAGAAAGATAAATACCATTATGATATTCCTTATACATGGCATCTAAAACTGCTGAACTCATGGAAGCAGAAGTTAGATTGGTGGTAACCAGGGGCTGAGTAGGGGAAACTGGGGAGATGTTGACCGAAATGTACACATTTGCAGCTAGAAGAAAAATAATGAAGCTGTAGTGCATATCACATGCTTCAGAGTTGTTAGGAGACTATATCTTACATGTTCTTACCACATAAAAGAAACTATAATTCTCTGATGTGATGAAATTGTAGCTAACACTAAAGTAATTATCATATTGCAGTATATAAATATATCAAGACAGTATGCTGTATGTATACCTTAGACATACACAATGCACAATGTTATACGTTGATTTTATCTCAATAAAAAAGTATTATTTTAGTAATAGAGTTGCATGGAAGATAACTCTGTTTAGTAACAGAGTTGCATTCTGACCCTTCGATGCTGCCAAATTTAAAGATGTGAATTTTGTCATCATTTTCACCTGGATTTTTGTATACTCCTAAGTGGTTTCACTGTCTGTTTCTTGCTCAACAATTTGGTCCATTCTCATCACAGTATCCAGAGTAGTCTCATTAAAAATCAAACCCTAGTTATGAAAACTTGTTTCATTCAGAGCAGCAGACTGATCTGTAAAATGACTTCCGAGGCCATACAGAATATGGCCTTTCCATTACTTCCCTGATCTGTTTTATAAGCCTCAGAACATGCTCATTTTTCCCCTTCCAGACAGCCAGACGCCCTGCTTCTCTCTGGACACACCAGTGTCTGCTCTCATGTCAAGAAGCACTCTGCGCTTGCTTTTTCCCCATTCACTTCCTGCCAGGTCCCATTCATGTGTTATCTTTTCAATGATGCTTTCCCAGGTCACTGTATCTACAATGACGCACACACAGAGTTCATCACATGCTTTGCTTTTCTCTTCGAACCATTTATTTTTCATTACCATTACCACTTATTACTCTCTATCATGTATATCATGCATACATATACATATGATACACACATATCACATAATATTTATGTACCTCATATATATGTAGAAACAAATACAAATACCTGAATCTAACTTCTTAGAAAAATTCATTTAAACATTTAACATGATAGATTATCTAAGTGTTAGTCACTGGTTAAACATTACCTTGAAAACATTGACTTTGGATGGTGTCGGCTGAATTTTATAAATGTGCTTTCATCGAACTGCACTTCAACGTTGCCTCACATATGGGAAATGTTTTCTTTATAGAATGCATCATGGTTAGTTCACATATGAAGAGAATGGAATGATGAATTAGTATGTGCATGCAGTTTTCATGCTGCTGATTCAGGGATACTTAGGTTGTCCTGTGATATTGGTTTTATATTTCTTAGAAATGATTGTATTTCCTCCCTTTGCATTAGTTACCATGGAGCTTAGGGCAAAATATACCTGACATTTTCATCAAATCTGAAAGGTATTATCACATGCTTTGATTACCAATATCATATGAGTTTTATTTTCTTTTTCCATTGATTTTAGTTTTCTATTGATTTCCATGTATTTTAATGTTTTATTTTGTTATCCATTATGTAGTTTTGACATAGACACAAATGAACTAATGTGGGCCCAAGACGTACATACAAATAGAATTCTGATTTTTCAATGCCAAGTATAAATGCCAGCATCTACATCACTACAGCTTGTTTATTCCAAAACATGTAGAAGTAATGTATTGTTCATCCTCCACAAGGGAGTAGCAGTTCATCAGAATAAAGGCCTGTGCGCCTTCCACGTGTTATTACTAGTGCAGAGCACTGTGAGCTCCCTTACTCATTGAACACCTCTTTCGGAATAAATATTTTTAAGGTTAATTATTATAAAAATACTCCTTTTAAGTATAGAGCACAGGCCTTCATATTCTAAAACTAGGAAAAGTTTAAATTCCTATGACTTGATTAATTCAATGTAAGAATACATTGATTTGTATTCTTGAGAATGTAAGAATAATTGATTTAATTGAATTTCTTAAAAAGAGGAGAGGGAGTACATTTAAAATTAGTATATAAGAGCTACAATAATTCAGATTAATAAAAAAATTAGTTATGTTTAATGGCCTTTTCATAACATCCACAATAACAATAAGAGCATCCAATTGACAGAGCCCTTGAAAGGGGCTCTACCTCCCGCCATATCTCATCTGGGAACTGGAATGACGAAACCCACAGAGACTTCAGTAAAAAGGGCACATATTTCTCATGGTTCTTCATTAAGTCCTAACCCTCATGTAAAGGAAATAACAAGCTTTGTACAAAAATAAAGTTTTCATTTCCACACAGCAGATATTTAATGCTTGCTACATTTGGAATCGGTGTTGATATGACTATATGAGTCAATTACTTCCATATGGATTTAAAAGGACAGTCTGTATAATTTGACAGTGTGAGTCTTTCTCAATACTGAAAATCTGGAAAGAAGTATGGAAAAACATCATTCTAAGTGAAAGATGCCAATTTGTATCATGTCTATTTATATAAGACATCAAACATGTAAAAAGCCATATTTATACATTTCATATTTTAACTTGTTTTTCCATGCTAAGTGCTATATGCTATTCTATATGATCAAATTTTATTACACTTAACACTCATTGTTTCTCATATAAAATTATGTTTCTTACCTTATTCTTTAATACAAAATACTATGCAAATCAAAACAATGACATCAGTTGAGCTTAAAAAAGAGATTAGAAGATAAATTTTGTGTTAACATACTGCACTAAAAGTATTTAATTACATTGACTATTTTGTTAAATGAATACCCAGTAAGTTAAGGTATAGAACACTTGAAAAAACCCTGTAAGTACAGAGATCTTTAGATGGATATTATATTATTTGGAAAATATCAGAGGCTTTGTACAATTTTGTTCATTTCACAGTCATAATCAATAACACTTATAGAATAGTCAGGGTTCCTTGCAGTCTGGCAAATGTTTTACTTTGGGGGAGAACTGCAGCAATGTGGTGTATATAAACGGTTACAATAAAGAGTCAGAAAAGGGAAGAAGGTGCAGGACAATACACATTAGTGATGAAGAGGGTGACTCTGGCGCCTTTACACATGAGGATTTCCAGGTAAGTGACTGAGCAATTTCTGTAACTTTTCTGTGCATCTGTGTCTGTTCCTTCATCTGTGAAATTGGGTCAACAATAGTTCTTGTGTCATGAGGTTTTTTTTAACATATAAAATTATTTAATTTATCTTAGAATAGTGCTTGGCACTTATTAAGTGCTGAATGTATATTTGCTTTATTATTAAATGTAAATATCTGTTACAGAAAGACCGAAATTCATAAAATTAGTGAAATAAAAATTCCAAAAGGTGATATTTAAGCCAAGAACAACATGGAAGATTCATACCACTAGGGAGATTCTGAACCATTTTGGGGACAAGGAGTAGTCTTGAGAAAAGAAAAAAAATAAATATTTTTTTGAAAATCTACCATGAACTGGGTACTTTGCATGCATGACTTCATTTTATTCTACCTACAGCAAAACAAGCTTGGGAGAATTGTCACCATTTCATTAAGAAAAATACTAAAGGAATATTAATTAAGTTGCTAACATTTTCTTTGCCGATAGAGTCAACCACACATCTAAACAGGTGAATGTCTGACTCTAAATTATCTATTGTTATCAAGTATTATTTTCAGGTAAAGGTATAATTAGTGTCCCCTTCTAGAAAAGAGCATAACATCTTCCAAACCACTAAAATATTACATGTTTTAATATCTGTTATAGGATTTTTGTGTTTGTTTATGAGAAGAGATTTTTTCTTTGTCATCTTTATAAAGCACCTCATAGGATACAAGAATAATCACATACATTAATGTATGCATCAGTGGAAAGGACAAATCATGGGTGGCTCCATGGACAAGAAACTGAGTTTCTTGCTTCCCCAGTTCTCTCAAATACTCCTTAAAAACTTCATTTAGGCACAGCACTGTGAAGTTGTTTAGGTTCTAGCAACACATAGAAAGTAACTGAAGGAGCATCACACTTAGATGGCAATGTGCTGATAGTGAAGAAGGAACAAATTCACCATGTTGAGGTGACACTAGAATATGAAACAGAAAGCCGTTTCTCAGACAAGTCAACTCAGCGACACCAAGCAGAATTGTCCCTCTTCCTGGAGGAATCCTGCATGCCCGGAGGAGATGATCAGATATTGAATATGCAAGACTGGTTTGCATTTTACTATTAAAACAAAATATGGAGATTTCTACTACACTGTGTTAAAATAACTGTATCATGGGCTCTTCAGAATGCTATATTTTTATGACCAGATTCAGTGCATGGTCCTGCTATTCTTGGTGTAACAGCAGCAAATAGTTTCACAAAACAGTTTCAGCGCTTTGCACAAGAGTGCTGTTGAGAGAAAAAAAACTTTAAAAACCACTGTGTTTCAAGGATATAGTAAATAATTCAGTGAGCTTCACGTGGATTGGGTGAAATAGAGATGTGTCCCTGCCTCCCTTTCCCTTTTTCCTCTCTCAGTGAGAGTGGGCTCCATTCCCAGCTCTCGCAGGAGCCCAGGGCCTTGCTCTGCCCCAGAGTAACAAGGACTCCAGTGCTGCTTCTCTAAAGCACACTCAACAGCATTCTCTCCCCATGTCCTAGTCTTCTAGGAACCCACCCTTCGTCTAGCTTTGATTCTGGAACTGCTCTACTCATTAACTCAACCTGGTGTCTTACTGGGTAATGGCTTGGTGTATGAACTTTCCAAAGTCACCACCCGTCAGTACAGTCAACACCTGTATATTGATAGAGACTCCCATCTTCCTCCACTGGTAAAAGAAAATAAAAAAATGGCGTAGGTAGTTCTGCAATATCCCCATGTTTCAGGGCAAATATTTTGTATCATGTGCTCTTTCTGCTAACTGTTAAGGCCTTTTTAACAGGTACCTAACTGTTCTCTTGTTAGTAATTCCAGCTCAGTTAGTAATGTCCTTTCTATTAGTCCAGGACAGCCTGTTCCGTTTCATCCTGCTGTGACTTCTGTTCTCTTCTCACTGGAATGAAGTATAAACACACGCAGAGTGGCTTGCCTTTACTTCCTGCCTAATGTTGCTACATCTAATTATGTTATGTAAGGACACATGATTATTTTACAACTCAGAAATGAGCAAGTCCTCGTTCTAATGCTTTCTACAATAAAAGCAAATGCACTGAAAAAAGGCAGTAGAAATTTCACTTGAATAAAAATATCAGAGACCAAAGGGTTGTAATGGAACATTCAACCTGCTCTGATAAACAAATGTTGTGAAGGAAAACATGTAATTGAATAGAAATAGGATAGCAAAGACCAACTACCAAAAATGCATGAAGTGAAAGGTCTTTTTTTAACGTGTAGGAAAATTCAACTTTTAGGAGTCCGTTGTGTACTCACACGCTTATTCACAGTCATCACTAGTAAACTACAGTTACCCTGCATCGTGTGATACTGTTCTTTTCCATAATTCACCACTATTCTTTCACAGGTGTGGTGTTAGACTCTGAATGTGCAGTCCCTAAATATGTAACTCCAGAAAGGAATAGTCAAGGAATAGGAGAGGATTCTGATATAAACATGCTTAAAAGATTCATTTATTGCAAATATACCACATAAGTGCCAAAGGCATTATGGAAATGATACATTGTGCAAAGTTTGTTTCAATCACAGTGTCAGTTTGTTTGTGTGGCTATTGAGAAGAGAAACCGTTATTACAAGAGGTGGCTCATGTGGTAAAGTATCTGAAATCAAGGGAGAATATTCCTTTTGAAAACAATGATTAACTATTTTTACTCATATTTTGTTTAAAATATTAGAGTTGGGAATAGTAAAGAAAAGAAAAACAACGGAAATCACTAAAATTACATTTGGAGGTTTTGGATAAATAAGTAAAGGTGTGTGGTTGTGTATATTTATGAAACATATTCATGAAGGACCATATAAAGTCTGCTGAAAAATTTAAAGCTCTATGTAGCTTCCAATATAAATCATTTTTATTGAAATTTATTCCTGACTGTTTTTTTCTTATTTGAGGCCTAGCACAAATTCCTACTGAAATAAAGGTAATTCAGAAGTTTATTGTTCAGAGACATTCAGCTCTTGTTTTCTCTGCTGAAACCACCAATATGAATAATGACAAGGCCAGTGATGAGGGTGTTTTTATGATGCAAATCTCTCCTTGAGGAGAGGATTATAGTCATCATGAGTTTATTTCACAATGGAGCTTCTTTCTCTAGCAAGGCACTATAATGAGACCGACTGTGCCCTTTCTCTAGACTGGAAAGTGAAATGCCGGTGGATCACAGCAGGGCGGCTGTCGATGCCCAAGGACTCAGGCTCCATGCAGAGATTTGCATCTCTTGTTATGATAAGATGAGCGGGACTACTCCGCTGTGCTTTAGTGCATTTTGAGAAAGTAGAAAATCTGCCAGTTTGTGTTTGCGAAAGAAAAGATAGGTCACATTTTAATATCAGCTCCATTCACTTCATAATCTATATTTTTACCCCAACACAATTATCTCATCTATTGAGTGAATTATCCTGTCGCCCCTCCCCACCATCTATACTCGTTTCGTCCTTAATATTTCCATCAGAGCTCATCACTATCACATTATTTCATAATTATTGATAAACAATAGTTTCTTCAGCTAGATTGTCAGCTCTTGGCCCACGAGAGCTTTAGGTCTGGTAAGACCTACAAGACTGGCAAAGTATTTGGGATATGACACTTATTCAATCAATCCACCTCTCCCTACGAAGAGTAATACTATGTCAAATGTGTCATGATGTCACTTGCTAAGGAATGGTCTTTCTAGCTTATTGTCTGTGACTAATACATATTAGATTTCAGTCCTGTGGTCTTTACCAGTGTCCACACAGACCATATGAAAACTATAGCCTAAAGTAAATAATTAAACAAATAAATTCTAAGTTCAACTGATTACAGAGAACATTTTTATAGAGCAATTTGTGGGACAGTGAATGCCATTTGGATCATGTTTCACATACAATGAATCCTATGATGAAATATTCATTTAACCATGTCAAATTATTATGAGAAATATATCCTTAGGTGTATTTCTCCACAGGTTACACACACCCAAACACAGAAAGACAAAAAAAGGCTTTACTAATACCATTAGGCATGGTTTTACACAGAGATTTTGTGTGAAATTTTGTAAATTATCTCATTACTGTGGTCATTGCTTAGAGAGGTATGAATTTGACTATGAGGCAGGATGAAAACTTTATTTCACGTGCCAAATTTAGCTATTGGCTATGGCTCATCTTGTTTTTGCTTTCTTTTCTCCTACACTCATTTTCTATTCCACATTTGAAAAAAGTATTGCCAAACGTTCATTTCCTTTTCTACTGATTGAAAGACATTCTGCTGTATTTGAAAGCTTTTTCTGCAGCCCACCCCATCTTTCCTCTCTCTTCCACGGCTTGCTTCTTCCCTTCCATCTGCAGTGATACATCTCCAGTAAACAACTCTCCAGTAAACTAATCTCAGAAACAAGACTACATCATCAGGGTTGCTGTGACAAACAGAAAACAAATGAGCATAAGCAAGCTTAGGCTCGATTAGATCCACAGGGAAAAATCAATGACATGGAAAAGAACAAAGTTACGGAGGAATGAAGTTGTATCTTCCAACTTGTACACAAAGGAGAAGAGAAGAAATAAGGCACTGGATTACAAAGCTGAGTCGGTGTCAACACGTGAAACGCAAAGTGCAAAATGAAGGCAATTAACTGGATAACTGGAGCAAAACCGAACAATTTTGCCTCAATTAAATGGTTACTTCACTTGAAAGTAATTTTGGACTTATCCTGAATGGTCTGATAAAATTACTCATTAATCTGCCTCAGGAGTGGGAGGTGTGCTTTATTTTCTCTAAAGGCCTCCACTGGCAAGGAAATGACAGATTTTTTTTCAAACAGAGAAAGTGATAGGTGAGAAACCTTATCTATTTAATGACCCTACGGTTGTCATCTTTGAAAATTTATCCTGGGTCTGACTATTCCTCATGTCTCTGTCAACGAACATTCTGCTTCTAACAGTTTATCCTTTGCCCTGCTGTATTAACCAGTTGGGAAATCCAGAGCACTAGATATTCTCAACAGAGATCTACAAAATCAAGTTCATAGTTTTGTGATATTTCAATTCTGGTTGTCCAACATATCTGGCCATAAATAATAATGAGAAACAACATTTATTGATTTCCTGCTCTGGACTAGATGCAATAAGCATAGCTCTAATCCATACAGAAACAATCAAAATGAAAATCATTATTGCAATTTTGCAGACAAAGAAGTGGAGGCTGCAATCACTCAAAGAACTTGACTGAGGTTACACAATTAGGCAGAGACCATGCTGAAATTAATTTCTAAGTTAGTCTGACCCTAAAGCCTGTGGCGGTTCTGTGGATGTTATTTTAATATTACTTCTGTGATATTATTCTGAAAAATCTCAGCTTGCTCTGTTTTTCTTAAGAGCAGGTATAGGAAACTAAGTCACTCATTTATATATAGGATCAATGGCCTTCAAGCATTTTTTAACATGCCTGCATGAAAAAAAATGAGCACATTTCCCAATACATTTTTAGTTTTCTCCATGAGGGAGCCAGAGAGATGATTTACAAAGGTAAATCAGATTGTGCCATTACCTCACCTGCTCAGGAGCCTTCAGTGAACTATTACAGTTTGACTAATATCCAAAATGCAGGCGATGCCAGAAAACCTCTCAGGAGCTGGCTCTTCTCCGTCTTGCTTCCAGCCCCTCCCCCGACTCACCCCTCACTGCTCCCTGTATTTCTGCTATTTTTCTTTTTTTTTTTTCTGACATGACATGGCTTTTTATGTCAAAGGGCCTCTCCTCATGAGTCGCCCCTTTACCTCCTTGTGACCTCTGCTAAATTATTACATTTAGTCTGTCCTCACTTAAATAGCATCTTTGTCATACCTCACCATGTTCTATTCACTCTTTCCTTTATGCCTTTTCATTGCACTCATTACTATGTAAAATTAAATTACAGATCCATTTGTTTGCTTTCTCATTTTGTGAAACCTTGGCGTAAAGCAGGTCTAGTACGCGGCTGATTTTTGTCTGCCTCTTTCGTCACTGGCCCCCAGAACCTACAGTGTGCCTGGCACTGTAGGTGATCATTGGACATTTTTTATATAGAGGAAATATAAAGCAGTCATTTCTTATATTAAGTATTCATACAATAATGCTCATTTCTCATATTTTTACATAAAAATACCAGACATTCTAATACTGTTTTAATACCCCTATGTTGGATTATCCTGTACTTCCATAGGGAGGTAATACTTCATTTTGGAGCATGTTAATTTGGCTTTTGAAACAGTATGAGCTAGTCATATAGAAATATGACCTCTCTAATAGCCTTCTTTTCCATTCATATTGGAAACCATTGACAGTTAAACTTACATCAGCTGATTAAAATTCAATAGTCACCTTTCCCCGCCTAGCAGATCTCTGCAGCCAGTCCTGACCTGGGCACGGTCACACGGCCTGCTAACATCACAATGCCTTAATTTTGTGGTGAGCTACACCACAGATGCTGCCCTTTCAGGCAATGTACATAAAACTTAGAGCGGGGAGGGCAGAAGAGTAGACACTTTCCTGAGTAAACTAATACCAAAGATAACATAAAGAGAAGATTTGAGCCAGACATGCCCAGCCATTACTCCAAAACTTCTCGACCAGGTAGACCACCCACTTTTTCTCGAAGAGAAGTCGGTAAAGAAGATGAAATAGTGGGATTATCATGGAGCTCTTTCTGCATGGGAATCTAAAACCAAGGAAAGGAAGTTTCTGTGTCTGATATTATACTGGCTCCTATTTCTTAGTCAGTTTGACCCAAGAATCAAAGTCATGGTTGCTGCTTCCAGCAAAGGAGCCAAGTTTTTTTTTTTTTTTTTTTTCAGGGCACTTCTTCCATGTTTGAGGTTGTGCGTGTACCCAAAACTGCTCCTATTCTCTGGACATGCTGTTAGCAAAAATCTGTGTTCCCCCAAGCCTTTAAAATTTTATCTACAAATTCATTGGCTTTTCTATGCCTTACTCTAAATCACACTTTGTTGGATTGTCCCAATATAGATTCTCCAAGGCTATGCAATTATACTGAATGTCATTATAAATATACTCTGATAAAATTAGAAATCCCAGATTTTGATATAAATCCTCCTCAATATCAGGTTCCTAGAGAGAAATTTAAAAGTGATTTTCTCAGTTCTGGATGCTAGAAGTTCAAGATCAAGGTGTCAGTGGTTTGGTGTCTCCTGAAACTTCTCTTCTTGGCTTGCTGATGTAAATCTACCGTCTTGTTGTGTCCTCACATAACCTTTTCTCTGCACTCGTCCGTGGTGAATTAGTCGTACTGCATTAAGGCCACACTCTGGTCACTTCCTTTTATCTTCATTACTTGTTTTAAGGCTCTGTCTTCAAATCCAGTAAAATTGGGAATTAGAGCCTCAACATACCAATTTTGAGTAGAAAACAATCCAGTCTATAACATAGCCAAAATTTAAAATACTTTGTAAGTAAAAAGATAATTTTTTTTACATTAAAATAAAAAAGGTTAAAATGAAAAACATCCAAATTTTATAAATTCTATTGTGGCAGGGAGATCTGTGAATTTCTAGTTCAGGTCAGAGACCTTTTAGAGATCACTACCTGAGTCGTAGCTTATTAGAAATGGTAAACTTTGTTCAGAATTTTAGAAGCTGTATATTTTCATCACCAGTATGTGAAAGCTAAAACCTTAAAAGAAAAAATATTATCAAAAGCCTGTCCAAAATCCACCAAATTCCAAAATTAAGTCAAAAGTTAGCCTTTTAATGAAGTTATGGAAGAAAACAATGTGGTACCTGGAAACTAACATTCATGTTGCTTTAATAGAAACCATAGCAAAAGTTTAATAGGATCTGAGGAAAATGGGTAAGTAGGGTGAACTCTGAGAAAGAAGACACCTACTAAGAAGGGCTCCTGGTGGCTAAGTGGGCTCAAATTAAACCAACACACAAAAGACCCAGAGTCTAGCAGCCATTTCTGCACAGGGACCTCTCATGCAAACTGCACTCCAAGGAGAGGTCTGCACTGAATGGTTTGCCTCTGCCTGAACTGCCTGCCTGAACTGTGTTTCTGTCATCTGAGCCAGCCCTTACAAAGGAGTTCCTGGGATCCTTTTTTCACCAATAAGACTGAGGCTTTCACCATTCAATCCAAACTACATAGATCCAAACAACAAGAATGGTTCTATTTTGACCAATCAGAATAGTGCCTTTTGGGCTAATCAGACTGTGATGATTTGGAAGCCTCATTTGCATGCAGACAGATAAATCAGAGACCAGGGACTGGACCTATGAGCCAGCTGTCCTCTGGCTATGAGAGTGTACTTTCCCTTTTCACTGAAGACCGACTGCATTTCCCTGGCTGAACTGAAACACCAAAGACGTCTGCCTGTAGCAGAGTGGAGCAGACAACTGTTGGCCAGAGTAGAATGTCACAGAACAGAGCAGACCAGTGCGGGGCAAAACAGACTGGCACGCAGCAGAGCAGAGCAGAGCAGTCCAGCTGGAGAGGCGCCTGATCTGAGGGTGACCTCACACCTGCTGTTTTCACAGCTGTGCTGTATCTCAATTGAGCCATAATGCACTGAATAAAATTTCTTCTTTACCACACCCCAAACTGGGGGTTACTGTTAGCAATGACCTTGTGCCAATGACTACTGGTTGACAGTACTTGGAAATTCTTGATTTAATCTTCTTCAAAGCGTCATCCCATTCCTGAAAAAAAATGATCAAACAAGAGGTCAAATTGTGTTTAACACATACTCCGTGGTGGCTGGAATTAAGTAGAGTGGAAGTAGCCTCCATCAGTCATCTCTACAGCTGTGCTGTCTCTCATGTAGAAGGCCTTAGAAGATCCAGGTGAAACACATGTGGCAAAACGCATGTTGGGTGTTGCTGTACATAAGATGTTACAACACATCAAGAAGCATATGTCAGATTGTTCCGCCACTAGTAACACTGTACTCGATCACTCGATGATGAAATGTTATGATGCACAGTGTTCACATTTAAAATAAGTTCTTTACAATGAGGAATCAAATATGGGTACCACTAGTATATCCTGTCACCCACTCCTCCAAAAGTCTTAGTAATTTCTAATTTGCTCTTTGTTTATTATTTGCCTCTCTCATTAGTTGAAGTCTCCTTGACATTTCTTACTTTGTGTATTTTTATTTTATCTTTCTCTTTTCCTCTTAGTTTGATTAGCGAGTGATGTGTTAAGTGTCTATTGCTTATTAACTATAAGCCAAAATGTGATGGATTGAAACAACAAACATTTACTTTTTGCAATATTTGTGATCAGGAAGCATGCAAACAGATGCTTCTGGCACCAGGTGTCTCATGAGACTGGAAGAAGAGCATCAGTGAGGTTTGTGGAGCCATCTAAAGGTTTAGCTACACAAGGAACCTCTTCCCAGGTGATGGCTGGTGACAGGATTTGGTTTGTCCCTGGGAACTGGACAGTGACTCTCCTCAGGTTGTTGTCATGTGGGCTTTGCCAGAGGGCAGCTCACAATATGGCAGCTGACTTCACTCAGAACCAATGATCCAAGACATCAGGAAAGATTGTGCCCACAACTAAAGCCACAGGGATGCTGTGACCTAAGTCAGAAATGACATCTTGTCACCTCTGCTATATTCATTCAAAGTGAATTACTAAATATAGCCCACCCTCAAGAAAAGGAGATTATACAACAGTGTGAATACCAGGAGGTAGGGAGTACTGGGAATCATTTGATAGGTTTCACACCATAAAACATTTGTTGTTGTGTATATTTTTTCCTTAAAATGTCACTATTTACTAATTTATTCATCTCAGTTTCCTATATTTATTATTTATAGACTTCTGTTTTTTTCCTAAACTTTTTAGTTGGATATTTAATTGATGTAGTTTCATTTTATTTATACAATGTGTTTAAAGATTTAAAGATATTCTCTATTTGCTATTTTACTTTATTCCACATGTGCTACTTCATATATTCTTATACATGTTATTTTTATTACCAGAATTCTATTAAAAATCTTCGTCCAGTAAAATTGCTTTCTCACAAATTCCCACCCGTCTCAGCTTTATTATAGGTGAAGAAAGTATCTTTCTGGTTAGCATGTTTATTTTGTTTTTACATACAAAGTGAAAATTGTAGAATTTTTCTTTCTTTAAAATTATAATTGGGATATATAGGTAGAGTGACCAAATGTTCCATTTTGTCCTAGACAGTCTTATTTTATACCCGCTGTTTCACCTCCTTTACACTAATAACTGATTTGCTCTGTGTATTAAGGCACACAGTCACAGTAACAATGGGTGTTATTTGCCTTCTTGGTGTGTGTGTGTGTGTGTAAAGAAAGATTATAATTTTTCTTAAAGGAATATGGAACCCCCAAAATCTTGGGAATAATTCAATTTTGGGGTAACATCTACTACCTATTTAAAGAGCATTAACTATAACATAGACTCTGTCCTGATTGAATATTCCTTAGCACTATTGAGTTTTAACTTAAGAGACTCAGTATAAGAGACTGACTAAGGTCATCAGTTGAGACTCTGAAAGCCTTGGTTTTGTAAACTGCCATTACCCTTTGCCCTTGACAAGCAACTTCATCTCTGAGAGTTACATTTCTATGGCATAAAATTATAATAATTTCATAGGATTTTTGTGAGAGTTAAGTGCTCAATAACTAACAGAAGACTAGTAATTTATAGTTATCATTAGTTATAACTATTAATGTTCAATTTCAATCTTTTAAAACAATTCCTTGATTTAAAAAACTCTAAGTTTGATGCATGTAAATGCTTGCAAGTGTTTTTCACTCTGTTAATGGTAACCGAGGAAATGTTTTTTCTCTATCTGTTCTCAGAGACAAGCTTTTATCATTTTTCTATTTCCTTATCAGTTTCACAATCCTGCATATGAAGGAAGCAAAGAAAATATAACTGTATAGTATTGAAACGATGAACAGTACAAATTTAGAAATCCATTTTTGCAACCAAAACATGATGTTCAATTGAGTTCTTTTTTCTCATGAACATAAAAGTTCCTGCAGGAAAATGGAAGCCCTCCAGCCATGTCTTGGTCATGTTTTCCATCTTTGTGGCTGCAACTGTCACTCTCACAGTAGAACTTTAGGAAGAATAATTTAATTCCACTGAATGCATAATTAAGAAAAGGTAGAAACCACTGCTTAGTACTAATTTAACTCACTATATTAACAGCAACAATGAAGTTTTTTTTTTACAAAAATATGTTAACAGTGTGCTTCACAAAAAATAAAAAATAAAAAAGAGGGAATTAGTCAACAAAATTTCCAGTAAACCTTTTGAAAAGAAAATAAGCTAAAGACTTTTTTTCATGTCATATGACATAATATAATTTTGATTAACTTCAATGAAAATCTAAAGGAAATGCAACTAAATATAAACAAGAATTCATCTGAGTTTCTAAGGACAATGCTGTTAGAGAAGGACTGAAAACACAGAAACTACTATCATGAAAAGTGTAAATGTTCTGCATAAGAAGGCATGATAAAAAACTCAGCTTCTGACAAAAAAGGGCATAGTTGATATGTACGTTAAAGACAATGGATTAATATAACACAATCTAAAAATTCCTTGAATAGCTAATGTCCAAACAGAGTGAACTGGGAAAGGTTTTAAACAAAGTTTTCACAAAAAACAAAGAGTGAAAACAAAAACCATTTATAAAGTACTATTTTAATACAGCAGTAAAATAGAATATAATTTTATAATCATTAAAAATATACTGATGTGCCCTGGCTAGTGTGGCTCAGTTGGTTAGAGGGTCGACCCATATACCAAAGGGTTGCAGGTTCAATTTCCCATCCGAGGTTGGATTTCCTGTCAGGGTGCCTACCCAGGCTGCAGGTTTGATGCCTGGTTGGGGAGCCTATGAGAGGCAACAAATTGGTGTTTCTCTCTCTTGTTTCTTCTCTTTCTCTCTCCCTTTCTCCCTCTAAAAGCAATGAAAATATGTCCTCTGGTGAAGATAAAAAGATGCTGACGTGGTGAAAGTGCTCACAGTGTGATGGTAAATGCAGTAGCGTCACTCATAGCTGTGTGTCTGTGTGGTCTGGATTTGTAGCAAAGTATGTGCAAACATCCACACGCATTTACACTCACACATCTGGAAAAGACTGGAGGAAATATAGTTGAATGTCAATATTGTTTATTCTTTTTGAGATTTCTGGCAATGACTTTTCATTCGTGTTTTTCTATATCCTTTATTTCTCTAAATAAACTCATGTTACTTTCATCAATGCAAAAATTAACACATAAATAATGTTGTAAAGAAGAAATTACTTCATTCTCTATTATCCTTTTCATTATGCATTTAAGTCATTTTGAGTTGGAATAGTAGGTTGAGAGTGAGCCTGTAACGCTATGGGCATGAGATTTCAAAACTCTTTCTGAGGGGCCGCGTACCGGCTTTAGACAAAGACCTAAAGCCCAGCCAAAGCCTGGTGTAAATTTCTACCGCCCTCTTCTCTTTGTCATTCTCACTTTAGCTTCTTACAAGAATAGTTCTAATTTACTCTACATTTCTTTTTAAATGTGCGTACACCTTCATCTTAGCCTTAGTTTATGATGTGATCTGGAAACATTTCATGGTAGTTCTGGCACCTCTATGTCCTAAACACACTGTGCTCACTCTTTCTGTTTTGTTTGGATATGTTGACCAGATTGTCTTTGAACCTCTTGCCACTTTGTCTTCAAGATTCTATTCTCCCATTGTTCCTTAGATGATTCCTTTTGTGGATGCTCTCTCCTTTTCCTTCCTCTTTTAGTTTATCTTTTACTTATTGGTATAGGCTGCTGTTGGTGTCATAGGCCAGGAAAACATGTAAGATCAAGGCTGTAATATGCCGAATGAGGTTGCAACCCCAATCAATGCAAAAACTAACTGTAGGTAGTTTCCCCATCCCCAGTTTTTAGGTTTCCTCTCATGGAATAATGAAATTGGGAGAAATAGGTGAGCAAATTCAGTTATGAGCATTTATTTCCTTTACCTTATGAACACGTCAGAGATAATATAATGAATCAGCAAACTCGGAGGATTCTCAGGCTTGCAGACTCTTCACCATCCCACCTGAGTCCCAGTCTTCATGATCTCGGGTAATGATTACTGCAGACTGTGCACCACATGATTCTATAAGGTGGTGCTCTCCCAGGAATTATGTTTTATTAATTTGCATGTAACATATTCTCATTATAACTATGAAATTAAGGAGGGATCCTCTAAATGAGGAAGCTGGGAATTCACGCTGTCAGTTGTTTCTCAATTCTACTAAAATTATGTTATTGATTTACTTCGTTTTTCTATCAAACAAAATAAAAACCTGAAATATCATCCTTTTACTACCTGCTCATGCTTCTTTTGTTCTTCTCCTTAATTAGCTGTCTTAACGCGGTAAATTCATTATTACAGTCAATGTAGGGAATATTTCATTATTCACATACTTTCTGATCTTTCTAAAAATTATGTCCTTTCTGATCAAAATCAGACCAACTTTTCTTCCACATCTTATTTGTGTCTTTCTAACTACCTTTAAAAATATTCTGCAATGAAAAAAACAAAATGTTTTTCACCACATTTCTTTCCTGATCAATAATTTCCATCAATCACATAAGTATTGGTTTTTCTCACACATTTGTTTTTAGCTTAGTTTTATTGTGTTTATGTAATCTTTTTTAGATAATATTATACACTCCACATTTTAAATAACACATAATAATGACTCCAGTTCTGGGGTGTATTTTATATATTTTTCTGTCTTCTGAATGTATATAACTGAAAAAGTTACAATATTGGATGCAAATCAGTCAGTTACTTGTTCTGTAGGATAATGAGATAACTCTAGTTCCAGATATCAGGAATTAAAACAAGTGGATGAAGCAACTGGTGGTATGTTGCTCATAAGTTCTGTTTGACCTCCATGTGAACCCCTTAGTCTAAATTAAACTAGAGAGCACCTTAACAGGTTACCTCCATACTCAGCAGTTCAACTATGAGTAAGTTCTAACTTCCACATGCTCTTCTGCTACCTGCTAAGCATTATGGGTGATATTCTGAAACTCTTCAGTTGGCTATGTAGGTACACATTCTATGTCATTTTGGATACATGGCTCCGAACTCACTAAATAAAAAATTATCTATTTTCAGTTAAAATGGATTTTCAATGCTATGTTTAGGAGAAACAAGATAAAGTAATATCCTACTATCAGGGTAGAAAGGTCAGCTCACTGGGATTCTAATCAAAGTTTCTCTACTAATTACCAACTGTGCTTAACCTCTTTAGAACCAATTTCTTCATTAATATTAATGATTATTGTTATGGTTAATTTTATGTAGTAATTGGCTGGGCCACATTTGGGGACTTTAGGTAAAATAAATTACTTTTTAGCTTGCTAGGGTAACCTGAGTTTTTGTAAACCAAGCCTCCACAATTATGTGAAGTAATCCCTCCCTCTCTCTCTTTCTCTTTCTCTCTCATGTGCACACATCCTGTTGGTTCTCTGAAGAACCCTTAACTAATACAGAGTTTGCATTTATTTCACTTCTGCAAAACCACCATCAATTCCCAAGGTTAAATTTGTATAGACAGTGGAAATAAATTACCCATTGTTTAGACATCCTTTTTAAACTAATTACAAAAAAACATAAGTGGTTCTAGAAGGAAAGTATAAGATATTATCAAAACAACTATTTCCTGAAAACTTACATTACACACCTATAGTCCTGGGGTTTAAATTAAAATAGAAATGTTTAATAGAATGTTTTATAAACAAAGCAGATTCCTAAGATAATGAATTAATACCTAAATCACTCTGTGCCACTTAATTATTTTGGAGCATAATCATGGTTTTCTGAGATTTCTTATTTAAAGCTGCATTACATTCCTTGAATAAAAATACCATGTGTGGCTGTAGTTTGTTTCTTGAATTGTCAATAAATTTCAAACATTATTATTAAAAGTTACCTTTAAAAAAATCCTGCAGTCACTGTGTAACATTTTTTTAATTTTTTTAATTATAAAGACCATATAATTAGTGTCATTTTGTAAGTTCAAAGTAGTTTATATAATTAAAAGAAAACAAAATTAATTAAACACCAAATTATTTTATGTTCTCCAAACTAATCACAAACTATTTTATGATAATAACCATTATGTTTTTATAAAGTAGAATTATTCCTCTTATCTCATTAAAGGTCTAATATTATTCAAACTTCTTGAGGAATGCAGAGAAAAGTATACATTTTTATGTATCTTGAACAGCTTTGGTTTTGATACTACATTTCAACACTTTCTTTGGAAAAATTCAATGCAAACTCCGTTCCCCCACAAAAAAATGTATAATTCTAAAACATGACATCAGAGAAAACAGCAACTGATATTAATTATATTATAATATGCAAAATACTCTAACATTTCTAAATGCATTCAACTTTAAGCATATTAAAAATCAAGATGTTTGACTATTATAGTTGGCAGGTTTCTACAATGATTTTCAGTGAGCATTGTGTGGTCCTCTCTCTCGTGAGCACGGTTTGACTTATGCATGTGATGGTGTAGTCAGGCCGGTGATTCATGTAAACACAAATGTAAATATAGTACTTCATTTAGAAGACACTAATTTGAGCAACTACCTACCGCCAGAATCATTGCATTGCCTCATTATGGGCAATTGATACATTTGTATGTGTTAGTTATAGAGAAGTTTGAGAAGTCCAGCATATTTAGTGACAGACAGTTTTCAGCATATTTTCTTTTCCTAAAAAAAAAAAAAGGATATTTAGTTTCTATTCAGGTAGCATCTGTAGTCAGCCTGGAGTTCTGTGGCTCATTAGAGTGCTATACCTGTTTGGGAGATTTTTTTCCTTGTTGCTTAATGCTAAGCTCAAGTGTTCATATATCCTGCCTTGTCAGTATGGGATGTAGTGGGTACTTCCAAATTTGGGGTTTTAGAAGGCAACCTGCTTGGCATTCAATTTAATTAGCAAAAAAACATGTCAGAAATTATCACTGAATAAATTATCATTCCATTTATCTTGTTAACCTGAAACAAAAACTTAGCATTTTATTTTATTATACTTTATTTTAGTGCATGTATGCTAATGCTGAAAAGTCAAGGGAGACAGGAAGTAGAAATCTATGTTTGTTTCCATATCTAATCATTGTTTTCTAAAAAAATAAAATTTAAATTTAAATACACAGAACATAAAACCAGACCTAATTTTTGTGAGATGAATTCAACTGAAAGCAAGCAAATTTTATGACAAATAAATGTGTTAAATTATAATAAATAACTATTCGCTATTACATTTTTAAATCTTAGTTCCACAAAGAATTCATTTCAATCTCTGGAAAATAAAATTAAGATAGTTCCTAGTTCTAGTCAGATAGATAATCTAGGAATTGATTCAGTGATTCAATCAGAAATAACATTGGGGTATGTGTTTTACAAGACTATTTATTATACATTATTTTCCATCTAAGGTTTTTTATCATTTCACATCCATTTAGTGGTATTCCAAAAGTCAAAGATTTATATAGATGACATGTATTTTTTTAAGTTGTAACTTATACTTTTGAACAAGATAAAATTTTACTTACTTCAATATCAATTGGTTTTATCATTCAATTACAATGAATAGTTTTATACCTAAATTTATGTGATTGTTTAGTATATTCAGAATTTATCTTAACAATATAAAACTAATATAAATCTTATAAATAGGGAAAACAAGAGATTTTCCTACCATTTAGTTGTCCTTGTCCTGAATCTCACATCTTAGTATGATCGGTGTATTGGCCAAATGGGTATTTTTTCTTATTACAGTATGCAATGAGAGTAATTTATGAGCATTAATGTATTAAAGGTGTTTCAAAGGTTGATTAAATGATTGTGGTATAGATGGGGGTTTGAAGGGCAGACTTAGGTGCAAAAGAAACATCAGAAGACTTTATTTACATGTCTATGGCTCCTAAAAAGTAAAGAATGAATAGAACACTAACAAAAAGATAAAACAGAGCTTACAGAAAGAAAGGTACAAGAAAAATCAACAATGAAGAGTGAAGAAAAAAGGTTGTTCTGGGTTCTTTCCCCTCTCTTACCAGTTATGTCAGATAAAAATCATTATTTTCTATTCGTATATCCCTGAAACATTTTTAAATCAGACTCCCTTATATATCTTTTCCATATATTATTTGCTAACTTTAAACTAGTTTGAACTTGTCAGTACCACCATGATGAAGTGACAGGGACCAAATTTACTCCCTAAACTTAAGCAATTTAAAATACAGACAAAATACATAAAATATTTTCCGATTTTAAAAGATAAGCAAGATGGAACACTATTACTTAGAGAAAAGAAAAAAAAAAAAACAAATTGAACCATATGTTGGCCCCAGCATAGTAACTAAAGGGAATTTCTTGACAAAACAACAAGGGGTTGAACTCAATTAGAGGCAGGCTGTGTCCCTTGAAGAATCACAGTCCAGAGTTCAGGGAAATCAAAATGACTAGAATTTGTAGAGCAGACACCAAATAGGAGACACACGCACAGAAATGAGAGAAAGAGAGTGTGCACACTGAAGAGATATGCAGCCTTTCCCTCAGGTCTACATCTGAATACTCATCAGCACATGCTTGTGAGAAAACTGAGTCCATGAAAACATCGCCCAAAATCATAAAGCTGAAGAATATCTAGAAATGATAATGGCCAAGAGGTATTCACACTTACAATAGAAAGATGTCCTAACATGCAAGGGTTCACTGAAGTCTGTAAATGACTATTGCTCGGTAGTGAGGACATTTAGCTCTAGATTAGAACCTGTCTGGAATCTCCTTAGAAAACTTAAAAACAAGACTGAAAAAGTTAAATTGTTTCCATTTCAGAGTGAAGGTAAGAAGTATGTATAGGAGTATAAAAAATTCCAAAAACCAATAATATGTATTTCACAATGTTTGGAATTTACAAAACAAACAAACAAAAACACCAAGTATGCAAATTGTGAGAAAAATAGATTACATATTAAGCAGAAAAAAATCAATCAATTTAAATTAATTCTAAAAAGATCCAATGGATAAATATATACCACACAAGGTCTTTTCAGAAGGTATCCGGCCATGTAATGTGAAAAGTAGAGACATTTATTGAAAAAGATACAAGATACAAGAAATATTGTACACAGGTCAGTCACACCTCTGTCCCTTTCAAAGTAGGGAACTTGGGACCTGACACAGTTCTCCCAGTCACCATCAGTTGCCCCATTGTATTTTCATGAGTCTCATCAATGGCTTAAAAATCTCTCCCCTTTCAAAGGTGATTTTAATTTGTGAAAACCCAGAAGTCATGGGGCACCAAATCTGGGCTGTAGTGGGGCTGAGTCACCTGGGTGATTAAAAGTTTCACCAAAAAATTCTTAACAAGATGTGATGCATGAGCAGGTGTGTTGTGATGAAGCTGCCAGTCACCAGTTGCCCATGGCTGCAGACTTCTGACTCATCTGAACAGTGCCCATGGAGGAATGGTCAGGCTTAATGCAAAACCTGATGCAGATTCCTTGCTCCTCTTATTCAGTCATTTTGAATGCAATGGCCACACAGTACACGTGCTCACTCAACAGTGTCTACTGCCCACATGGACTAAGACAGTGAAGCCATCATTGTTCGCTCATGTGCTATCCAGTCCCCTCTCCTTGGCTGCAAGGTTATATCGATGTTGCCCAAACCATTCATTATATCAACAAATGGCTGAACTTTTTTCTAGACAAGCCTCGTATGTTCAAAAATGTAACACATGGAGATGATCCAGAGAGAAATAAAAGATACAAGGAGACCGAAAGTTAACTTCTGGAAGTGAAAATATGATCTCTAAAATGAAAGGGACATACTTTGTTTTCTCTTCAGATCATATAAATCATTTGTCTTTAAAAACGGAATGTACACTGGTTAAAAGAAGTTAGACGATGATATATTTAAAGGATATAAGAAACTGTAGAAAATAAAATATAGGTTTTAAAAAGTCTGGAAAAATGAACAGAACATCAGTGAGTTATGAGACATCAAGTGGCCTAACAAAGGTGTAACTCAAATATCAGAAAGAGAAGTGGGAGCACCAGAGAAAATATTTAAAGAATATTGGCTGAATCTTTCCGAACCCAAAGGTCCAAGAAGCTCAATTTACCCCAAGCCTAATAAAGGAGAAAATTTCACCAAAGGACAACATAATCATATTGTTTAAAACCGTGATAAAGGGAAAACTTCTAAAGCTGTGAGTAAAAGAAAGTTATGATGCACATAGGAATAAAAATAAGGATGAATGTGGCGTTACTGTCAAAAACAATTCAAGACAGAAGAAAGAGAGAGGCATTTAAAAGGACTGCAAAAAAAATTGTCAACCTAAAAAGTTATTTCAGCAAAATATATTTCAAAAATAAAGCCAGAGTAAAGACCTGAAACATATATAAATTTGAAACAATATGTCACCCGTAGGACTATCATGATCAAGACAAGAAATACCACAAACAGCCCTTCAGGCAGAGGGAAAATAATGAGAAATTGGAAGGTTGGTCTATGGAAAGGATGGAAAAACACCCAAACTAGTCAATGTGCAGGTAAATAGAAATTTTTCTTCCTGTTTTTAAAAATCACTTTGAAGAGTAATTGTTTTAAACAAAATGAGTAACAGTGTTTGTGGGATTTGTAAGAAAAAATAGAAGTATAAGAACACAATAGCATAGTAATCAGGATGGAGGAAATAGAACTATATTTTTTCAAGGTTTTGCATTATCATACAGTGATATATTATTTGAAGGGACACTATGATATACTAAAGATGAATACTCTAAATTCTAAAAGAGCCATTAAATTAATAAAACAGAATTATAGATAAGCTAAAATTGGATAAGTAGAATTATTGAAATATAATCAATTAAAATAATAAAGGGAAAAATGGAAATAAAGAACAGATTAAACAAAATTATAGTAATACTACATTTAAACTAATTATATCAACCATTGCATCAGGTGTAAATAATATAAAACTTAAATTAAAAGTCAATAATCAGCCCTGGCCAGGTGGCTCAGTTGGCCGAGCATTGTCCTGTACGCCAAAATGTTGTGGGATCCAGTGAGGGCACATACTGAGGTACCTAGGTTGTACGTTCAATCCTTGGTCAGAGTGTGTACAGAAGGAAACTGATCCATGTTTCTCTCACATCAATGTCTGTCTGTCTGTCTGTCTCTCTCATCAATAAACATATCCCCAGGTGAGGGTAAAAACTAACAGTCATAAATTGTTTTCATGGGTAAAAACAAAAAGACCTAAGTACATGTTGTCTGTAAGAAAACAACTTTAAATATAGGAAGCAGCTCAGATAAATGTAAATGACATAGAAAATAATTTGGGTTAAAAGGCAGAAACATTTAATAAGAAGTTTAAACTTTAGCCCTTGTAGATGTGACTCAGTGGATTGAGTGAGGCCTGCAAACCAAAGGGTCACAGTTTTGATTTCCGCTCAGGACACATGCATGGTTTGTGGGCCAGGTCCCCAGTAGGGAGTTTGTGAGAGGCAACCATACATTGGTGTTTCTCCCCCTCTCTTTCTCCCTTTGTTACCTTATCACTAAAAATAAGTAAATAAAATCTTTAAAAAGTAGAAGTTTAAAATTAACTTATTCCTTAGTAACTATAGTTACCTTGATCACAAAAAATGGAAATTAATCTTTACTATATATTCAACGATTTAAGTTAAAATACATATATTATTACAAACAAAATGCAGGGCTGTTTAGACTTTTCCCCAAGGAGACAACAAAGAAATCTTAATAACTTATTTTGGTTTAAAATTTAGCATAAAATAAACTTAATCTATTTTTGCTTCATTAGATTTTTATTTATATCAGCTGTTTTGCCCATGAACTCTGTATCTAGCTCTCTTGGATAGACTTTGAATTCTTTTTTTTTTTTAAGATTTTATTTATTTATTTTTAGAGAGGGAAGGGAGGGAGAGAGAGAGAGAGAGAAACATCGATGTGCTTGGTTGCTGAGAGACATGGCCTGCAACCCAGGCATGTGCCCTGACTGGGAATCGAACCTGCGATGCCTAGTTCGCAGCCCACGCTCAATCCACTGAGCTACACCAGTCAGGCCAGACTTTGAATTCTATATAAAGGAATAACCATTATTTACATTTTGTATATGCAGTTTCAATTTTTTAACACGGTGGAAAGTTCTCCCAACTTACCCATGCTCCTGACAGATTCCTATGGTTTCCAATACAAGTTGGTTAAAAGGACTAAAGCTTAAGGATGATTGAACATATTCATCATAGTTTAGAAAACAGGGATGCATAAATTACTGTCTCTTTAAATTATAATATATACAGCAAGACTTCCCTTTTGAGATTCAGGCAGCACACAGAATATAATATTTCTTATCAGTTTCTACATTCCTCTTTTTGATTCCATGGCCTCTTTCCACAAGCCACCATTACAATCCAAAACTTCTGGACTTTCTTTTTGAATGACGGGCATATTAGGCAAGACCTCTCACTAAGAAGATGAAGAAATATTGTAAAATATAGATAAAACATTATAAAATATCTGAATACAAAAAAGGATTTTGTATAAATGTGTCCTCTTATGCCACTTGCTATTCTCAAATGTTTGCTAAAGCATTGCAAGGTAAACACAAGGATTCATAGCCAAATTGAGTGTGTCCCTGTTCATAAGAGAGAGAGAAGAATATTTGCCCTATTTTAAATTCTGTTATCTATTTTTGGTCACTTCATTGTTTTTACCTATCTATATCTATATCATCCATATCTATATCTGTATCTATATCTATGTCTATATCTCTATATCATCTATATCATCTATATCATCTATATCATCTATATCTATATCTATATCTATATCTATATCTATATCTATATCATCTATACCTATCTATATCTATATCATCTATCTATATCTGTATCATCATCTATATATATCATGGATAAATAATTTTAATTTATCTACTTTTATTTCAAGATACAATTTTGTGGAGGAAACCTTCAAAACAAGATCATGAATTTTAATATTTTAATTTGCAAGTTGAATGCAGTTGAAAACCTTATTTGTTGTAATTGTCATTGTACATTTCCCCTTAAGATTTCCTTCCTTGGTAATACAACCATAGGTTCTTAGCTGAAAACTGTATTGGATAAAAATGAGCAGATTTGCTGGCCTTGTGGCTCGGTATATCAAGAGATAAGTTTAAGAAAATAGGAGTAGACCTCATTGAATTGTGTTGAAAAGGGGAATGGTACAAAACTTTAAAAAAATGAGTGTGTGCTCACTCCTTCTTACCACTTTAGCCAAGTTCTATGACAGATAGTCTTGATTTTATGGCAGCCTCTCCATTAGCAATGATGAAAGATACAGAGTTTGGCTAAAGTAGAAACTCTCTGCCTGGAGCCAGTGATTGGAGGTGACTGAGTGCATCATCATATTAAGAATTTTAACTCATCAACTAATTTTATAATCCAAACTGGAGCAATTAAGAGTATTGTTATGAAACTACAGGTTGAGTAGGACATTACTGGTACTGCATTTAGTAAAGACGGAACAGACTAGTCAAGATGGGAGTAAGGACCTTGCTTTGTCACAGAAACCCACTTACTTAGGACCATCCGGTCCTAAGATAGCTGCTATTAAATTGAGATGCAGTGTTGTAAGGCCAATATTAGCAAAGAAATTACAGGCTTAAAGACAATAGCTAGACAATATGTTTAGTTGTGATAACACATCGTGAGATAATCTGTTTTTGTCACTTTAAACCACTAAACTTATAATACATTGTTATGATGTAATAGTATTTAATACACATATGTGAGTTTAATAAAACATATACATACACAGTTGGCACCCACATTTGTTTAATTCAAGTAGTCCAAAAGAGGTGTGTGTGTGTGTGTATGTGTGTGTGTGTGTGTGTGTATTTGCAAAGAAAGATCAGAGAACCTTGGGGTCTCACGCTACTCCAGTTTCAATTACAGGCAAGACAATGAGATAGAGAGAGCGAATTTTGCTGCTCATGAACTAGTTCCTTTCTGCGAGGGTGTTTGTAAATCTCCCCCTTTGTAAATCCAAAGAAACTTTACAAGCAGATAGTATTGCTATCTATGTTTCTTGTTCAAACTTTGTTTTTTGTATATGGTTTAGCACATTGAGGATTTATCAATAAGGGATTTCTCTATCAGTTTTCTAATTCACTGCTGCTATAATGCTTTTCTATGATTATAAATGGCCTTCACAATGAACAATTCTGATAAATCATACAAATTATCAGTAAACACCTTAATCTAACAAAATATGAATTACTTTTGTGTATTGTTTCACCCTCAAAAGTAATTCAGGCATGAAAAAAAAATTGGTCAAAAGACCATAATTACAAAAACATATTTATAAGAAACAAAAGTATTTTCTTTACACATGAAAGTTAAAAATGCATCTATTATTGATTTAATAACAATGGTTAGTGGTAATGATCAAATAAGTGAGACTACACAGTTACAAATGTAGAAAACATAATATTAACAGTGAGATAATATTAAAATTAAAGATGAATTAAGTTATACCAGTACTTACACAGTTATTAAACAGAATAAAGTAACATAATGAGCAAACATATGTTAATAGGTTAGGTAAGAAAGACCAGAAAACTGAAATATCAGAAATGAAAGTTGGGCTGGGTTATTCATCAGTTGTGATCAAGATCGCCCAACTTAATGCATTTTATTCCTGATATTTTTTGTAAGGTGAGAGTATTTATTGCTTGAATTTTTTATCCTCACCTGAGGACATATTTTAATTTTTTTTTGAGAAAGATAAAGAGACATCTGTGTGAGAAAGAAACATCAGTTGGTTGCCTTCTCATACATGGCCCATCTGTTTATAAGCTCTGATCTAGGAATCAAACCTGCAACTTTTCAGTCTACAAGATATAGCTCCAACCAACTGAGCGACACCAGACAGGGCTCTCACTTGAATTTAAATATGAATGAAAGATGGGAGAGTATGTTTATCTACACTGGCAGGGGTGTCCAACCTTTTGGCATCTCTGGGCCACACTGGAAGGAAATTTGTCTGGGGCCACACATTAAATACATTGTGACATGTAGTCGCAAACAAATGTCATAATGTTTTTAGTAAATTTATGAACTTACGTTGAGCTGCATTCATAGCTATCCTGGGCTGCATGCGGCCCCCAGGCTGCATGTTGGACACCCCTGATCTACAGTAATACTGAAAACAAAATGAAAATGTTATTAACAGACCATTGATAAATTCTGACCTAACTTTATAAATCAAAATAAGATTGGAAATTAAGAAAAGATCAATCTTATTTATGTAAGTGAATTCATCAAAGTTTACTTCATGGGTGCTGCATATTTCCCTCATACATATACACGTGGTTTCTTCTCAGCTTTGGTCTGGTTAATCTGGTCCCTTCCAGGGCTGCTCTCAGGGAACTGGCTTTCACAGCACTCACAGACCAAGAAGGTAGTTTTAGCCCCAGATTCAGAGTCTCATTAGAAAGACAGAGTTCTGATTGGAATAGAAGCCCAGACTCTTAACATTTAATATAGACTGAGAAAATGTGCATGTGAGGATCTGATGACGAGAACTCTTGTGGTAGATTGTTACAAACTACCCCTCTCTTCCCCCTACTAATGCTGTCACAACAAACCCATCATCACGGAGAATCCATGCCTCATGCAGTCTCCTCCCTCACTACATCTGGTCTTATGGCCTGTTTAATTGAAGGGCAGGTAATTGAAGTGATATTTTGTGCATTCCATGCTTGAGCTGGAAGACACTTTGCAGCTTCTACTGCTGCTCTCTTGGGCCCTCAATCACAACATAAAGAAATTCTGACACTCTGCTACAGTGAATAGATAGAGGGAAAGTCCCTGACAGTATAAAATGCACAAAAGTCAACAGCCCTGGAGAATGAAAACCATGAAAAGAAAAGCCCCAATTTTTCAGCTATTGTACCTAAAGTGAGGGGACTATATGTGGGTGACACCATCTTGGATTTTTAAACCAAACCTTAGCTCCAAGATTAAATTCAGTCAGACTACATAAATTAGAAATGAACCAATCTGCTGAGCTTGGCTCAGCCATACCACAGAATTGTGAGTAAATAGAATGGTAGTTTTAAGTCTATTATGTTTTGAAGTGGTTTATTATATGACAATAAAATTTATATAGCACTATATAGCCAACCTCAAATAGTTACCTAACCCTCTGTTTCCCAATTACCATCTCCCAGGAGAGAATCTGGTTGGCTCAGCTTGCATTGGACCCACAGGCCAAATACCTGGGGCAACAAATTGGCTACCCTCTCAACAGATTCACTTATAAAAGTATCAGTATTGGGCCAATATATTTATAATATACTCTAATCAATAAAAATACTTTATTTATATGTTCTGGGAGTCTCTGAGGGTAAGACTACAAAAATAAATGCCATGTGATTCTCCCTTTTGAGAAGCTCACAGTCTTTTAAGAGGTGAAGAAATATATTTAAGGAACTCATAAAATTTCCATTATCATAGAAATTAGTTTGAAAATATTGGCAATGTGGCAAACATATTATACTAATGATCATGTTACTACATATTGAAGTGATAGTAGAATTTACTGTGATGAGAGATGGCAAAAACAATGAGGAAGGAAGGGACTGATGCAAAGCACAAATAAGGTAAGTGTGAGATATGTCCTCTCCCATTGCTTGTAAAACTGGTTAATGATCTAAATAGGGTTCAAGGCTCAGAATTAAAATTCTAACAAAAGTCAGGTAATTAGTAGAAATTCTTTTATTAATTCCAAAGAACTGAAATGGAATTAGAGTACCCAACCGTCCTTCAAAAGACTGGAAGAAAGAACATGAAAGAGACATGCTATGCCATCTGTATGTGAGGTGCCCTTCACTCTAACCTCATATTTTCCATTTTTAATGATTTATGATTTATGCTGTTACAGTTGTCCCAAGTTTCCCCCCTCACCCTGTCCATACAGCCCATCCCCTACTGCCATAGTCAGTCCCATACCTTTGTCCTTGTTCATAGGTCCTTCATACATATTCTTTGCCTACCCCTTCACCCTCTTTCAGTCAGTTCCCAGCTCTCCCCTTCCCTCTTACCACTGTCAGTCCATTCCATGATTCTATGCCTCTGAATCTATTTTGCTCATTAGTGCATTTTGTTCATTAGATTCTTCTTATAAGTGAGCTCATACGGCATTTGTCTTTTACCAACTGGCTTATTTCACTTAGAGTAATAGTCTCCACTTTCATCAATGTTGTCACAAAATGTAGGGATTCATTTTTTCTTTCTGCTGCATAGTATTCCATTGTGTAAATGTATTACAGTTTTCTAAACCATTCATTTACTGATGAACATTTAGGCTGTTTCCAAATTTTGGTTATTGCAAATAGCACTTTTATGAATATAGGGGTGCCTAAGTTATTTTCAATTGGTGTTTCATGATTCTTAGGCTATATTCTCAGCAATGGAGTCACTGAGTCAAAAGACAGTTTCATTTTTAATTTTTTCAAGACATTCTATACTGTTTTCCATAGTGGCTGCACCAGTCAGAAGAATACATTTGAAAGGATTACAATATCTGGTATCAAATTATCCTACAAGTCCACTGTAATCAGAACAGGGTGGTACTAACATAAGATCAGACATATAGATCAACAGAACAAAATAGAGAGACCAGAAATAAACCCACAACTCTGTGGTCAATTAATATTTGACAAAAGGAGCCCGAGCATACAATGAGGTAAAGATAGCCTCTTCAAAAAATGGTGTTGGGAGGACTGGAGTGGTAAATGCAAAACATTAAACTAGAACACCAAATTATACCATACACCAGAATAAACTCAAAATGGATTAACGATTTAAATATAAGCCATGGTACCATAAAAATCCTAGAAGAAAACATAGGTAGTAAAATTTCAGATATCTTACACAGCAGTATTTTTGCCAATATACCTACTTGGGCAAGAAAAATAAAGGAAAAAAATAAAATATTATGATACAGAAGACGTAAGTACAAATATAAGTCAATAATACATTCTAAACAATCAGGTAGAATAATGACAAATGTTTAGGATTGTTAGTTCAAAGGAAAGACCAACAGATGGCTATAAAATGCAAGCATTACTGGTCTACTGAGGGTATAGAAAGTTAAATCATGCCATGAGTTGTAGTATCTACACAGATACACTCTGGATGCAGAATGTTCCCACTGTTTCCAAGGTACTCCAGCCACCTGGACAACTGACAGATTTCATAATCTTGGAGGTCTGGAGTCACTGCAGAATGACAGTTCTTTTGCTGCCACTTATCCCAAGGGTCAGAAACAGATGCAGAGAGTTTAGCCTAACTCATTAACTTTGGCTGTTGTTTTTCCAAGAAATCACTTTTTTGTTTGATCTTGAACACTTTCATGCCTCTGTTATCTACCACCTATGGAAATAGAGCTCCTGCATGGATATTTTGCAGCACATTTTAGCTTAAAGTTTTCTTCTCATGTATGATATTTTAAAGATTAGACCCATCTTTTACACCATCAAGAAACTCTTGTTGTAAACTTTGGGTCAGGGATATAGTTGATCCCATATATTTACTACAATTTGCATGCTTTGATGAAGGAGGGGATGCTGTGCATGCACCTAGTGGACCACCTTGAAATCTTAAACTGAAAATGATTCAATATTTATTAAATATTCACCCTCAGTAAATCCTTTTTAACTCATCACATTTTGAAGCAGTATTCAGTTTTTTCCTCTATGGCTCGCTCATTCTCTCAATTGTTCAGAACCTGAGAGTCCCTAACCTAACCCCATCTTC
Organism: Tonatia bakeri; assembly: GCA_004024845.1. Lineage (NCBI taxonomy): Eukaryota > Metazoa > Chordata > Mammalia > Chiroptera > Phyllostomidae > Tonatia > Tonatia bakeri. The sequence continues at coordinate 198,767 of PVIA01001626.1, forward strand.
CTCCTTTTAACTCCCTCTGCCTTAAATATGCTTTCCCCTCTCCATTTGCCTTCAAAAGCACCAAATACCTTTTTAATTGGCTGGGTTTTCAACAAATTTAAAGGAGATCTGCTGATGTTAGCTGCTTCTGCAACAATTTCTAAAACTAAAAGTTTGACTTCATTTTAGATATGGAGAGAAAGAAAATACTAGAAAGATATTATGATGATACTTTCTGCTAAAAAGCATGAGAAATTACACTGATAGGTGTAGTGGAAAATAAGAAAGGATAATATTACAACTGCTTTACTCATTACTCAACAATTCTTACAAACCCAGATTCTGAGTATAAATAGAAAACTCCAAGTGAATAGAGAAAATATGTAGAAATTAAGACTTATTTATTATATTTTAATATAAGTAAATTAATAATTTTCAAATGATAATAGAGTCTAGGTAGCACTATTTAATTCATAAGTAAGAAAATAAGTAGATTGGGATTATCTGAAGATAATCAAGTAATTATTACTGCATCAAAATATGAACTATAATTTATAACAAATCATTTAAAGATAATGCCATAAAGTACAAAATAAACATTTCCCAAGAAACATAAGTAGCCATTAAGCAACAAGAAAGAACATAAAATTTGGTCATTACTATTAAAAGAAATACATAGATATACAATTTAGGAATCATAAATCTTTTATAACAAAGATGACAGTTGTTTTAACTTGAAATTTGCAATGCAAGTTATATTAAAAGGAATTTTAATAAAAAACAAATTTTCCCTAAAGCTAATTAGATTATATTAAGCCAAAAGAATCAGAACTCAATTTATCAGTCCTCCTACAAGTAGTTTTCTTGCTGAAAACTCTAGGAACCTCTCAATAAACAAATTATGGCTCTTAACTCTTTGGTATGTTCCTTTTTTCAACTGTATTTTAAGATACATATAGTGTTTACTTATGCCACTGAAGAGATGTCCCAGAATAATCAGTCTCTTCCACTGTGAGCTTTCAACCAAGCCTCTGAAGCTGTTTCTTCTCTCTCAGTGTTCTCAGATCTACACAATAATGGAGTTGTGATTCTCATGTCCTTATTTTGAATAGATATCAAATAACACTGTGTTTTACTGCCCATCTAAGACTTACTGTCATGTTGATCTTAAGGATTCACATTATAATGGAGGTATATAATCATGAACAGTGCCAAAAAATAGTGTAACATAAATTTAACAAAGGATGTAAAAGACCTGAAATCGAAAACTATGTAGCACATTGAAGGAAGAAATTAAAGAAGACACAAGTAAATGGAAGCATATGCCATCTATATGGATAAGAAGAATTAATATCATTAAAATGCCCATACTACCCAAAGCAATCTATAGAGTCAATGAAATTTCTATCAAGACACTAATGGTATATTCTACAGAACTAGAACAAATTTTCCCAAAATTTACACAGAACCACAAAGTGCCCTGAATAACCACAGCAATCTTGAGAAGGAAGAGTAAAGTTGGAGGAATCACTCTACCTGATATAACACTATACTATAAAGCCATAGTAATAAAAAAATAATATTACTTACATAAAAACAGACATATAGATCAATAGAGAGCTGAGAAATAAACCCACACCTTTATTTTCAATTATTATTAAACAGAAGAGGCAAGAACATACAATGGGGTAAAGATAGTCTATTCAAAAATGATGTTGGGAAATTGGACAAGTAATGACAAAAAAAAAAAAAAAAGAAATTAGACCACCAGCAAACACCATACACAAGAATAAACCCAAACTGGACTAAAGACTGAAATGTAAGACTTGAAACCATAAAAATTCTAGAAGAAAACATAGACAATAAAATCTTGGACATTTCTCATAGCAATATGCTTTTTCTGATATGTCTCCACAAGCAAGAGAAATAAAATTAAAAATAAACAAATGGAACTACATCAAACTAAAAAATTTTTACACAGCAAAGGAAACCATCAATAAAATAAAAAGCCAATGAAGTAAATGGGAGAACATATTCACCAAGGATTCATCTGATAAGGGGCTAATTTCCAAAATATATAAAGAATTTATACAACTCTTCACATGCACACAAAAAAAATTCAGTTAAAAAATGGTCACAGGGCCCAAATAGACACTTACCCAAAGAAGACATACAGATGGCCAAGAAATATATGAAGAGATGCTCAATGTTAGTAGTCAGAAAGAAATGCACATTAAAACCATAACGAGATATTATCAATAAATCAACAAATAGCAAGTGCTGATGAGGATGTGGAGAAAAGGGGACTCTTCTGCAGTGTTGGTGGGAATGTAGATTGGTGCAGCCACTGAGGAAAGCAGTATGGAGATACCTCAAAAAATTAAAAATGGAACTAACTGCCTATGACCCAGCAATGGCACTTCTGAGACTATACCTGAAGACACACAAAACACTGGTGCACTGAAAATAGGGGTTCATGGAAATAATATATGCACCCCTATTTTCAAGGAAGCATGATTTATAACAGGAAGATTTGGAAGGAGCCCAAGTACCCATCAGTAAATAAGTACATTAAAAAAAAAAAAAAAGCTATGCTACATATACACAATGGAATACTACTTGGCCATAAAGAAGGAAACCTTACATTTTGCAACAGTGTGGATGGAACTGGACCATATTATGCTGAGTGAAATAAACCAGTCAGAGAAAGACTAACACCATACGATTTCACTTATACATGGAATCTAATGACAAAATAATGTCATAGAAATTACGTTAGAACCAAATAGAAATTGACTCAAAGATGCAGAAAACAGACCAATAGCTGTTGCGGGGTGGGGTTCAGGGATTGGTGAAAAAGGTGAAGGGATTAAGCAAAAAAAAGAAAAAAAAAAACAAAACCAAAACCCAAAACCTCATAGACACAGAAAACAGTTTGGCGATTACCAGAGGAAAAGGGGTTGAGGGGATGAAGAAGAGAGTAAAAGGGGGAAAAATGGTAACAGATGGAGACTTAACTTTGGGTGAATCCAGAACACAATATACAGGTGATGCATTGTAAACTTGTATACTTTAAACCTATATAATTTTATTAATGAATGTCACCACAATATATTCAATTAAAAATAATAGTATGTTATTGCCCTGGCTGGTGTAGCTCAGTGGATTGAGCGCGGGCTGCGAATCAGGCATCGCAGGTTCGATTCCCAGTCAGGGCACATGCCTAGGTTGCAGGCCATGTCCCCCAGCAACCACACATTGATGTTTCTATCTCTCTCTCTTTCTCCCTCCCTTCCCTCTCTAAAAATAAATAAATAAAATCTTAAAAAAAAAATAATAGTATGTTATTTAGGTCAATAAAGTCAACAAAATTAAAAAAAAATAGTCAGATAAGTAACCCAACACTTCTTCAGTGTGGGATCATCTGGGAGTGGCTGTGTCTCTGGTGCCACTGGGGATCACGTGCACTCAGCTGTCATGCTTCTTCAGCTGTGCCCTTGCCTCACCATTCCTGATGGGACCATGGCTAATTTGTTTCATTTGCTACGCCAGAAATTTAAAACAAGAATGAATCAGTTAGCATTTCTGTGCATCTATAGCTTTCAGAGGAAACTTAAGTCCATAGATAAATCTTCCTTGAGCATATGGAATAAAGAACAGAGAACAGTTGCATGAAGAAGAGATCAGAATACAAAACACTGTAACCTTTCTCTTTTTATCTTCTAAATCTCAATCCCAAAGACATAGGTCACCTCGCAGAAAGGAATTCACTGGTTCCGAGATTTTAATGTAAGAAATAGAGCCCTATTCTAAATTATTTTAGCTTCCATGTTGCTGGAGGATTATCATAGCTATTTTTTCAGGATAAATGATGAAGTACAAAGTCAAATTTAAGTGGAAGTCTGAGACAAGATCAGAGAATTTTAATCTCAGCGGTTCTGTGGACTTGACTGGGGATAAATTCTTTTAATACTGTGTTTAATAACTGTATCTCTTTCTCCTCATTCTTTTCTTCCTTCTTCAGAGATTATTTGTTAGTGCACGTTTATCCTCATATCTACTATGGATAGCAATTTTCAGTGTAAATATTTTCAAATATACTATAACTCTTATGTAAGATATAAATGATTATGTTCTTTAAAGTGCAAACGAGATCACATATTCTAATTTTCTCTTCTTTTTAAATTTTTCCTTTTTATTGAATTTATTTGGGAGACATCGGTTAACAAAGTTACACAGGTCTCAGATGCACAATTACATAACACATCATCTGTGCAATGTATTGTATGTTCACCACCCCAAGTCAAGTCTCCTTCCATCACCCTTTATCTCCTCTACCCACTCCTTCCCCTCCTCCCACCCCTCCTCCTGACAATCACCACATTGCTGTGTCCACGAATCTTTTTCTCTTTTTGTTTTTTTTACGCTCAATCGCTCCACCCCGTCCTTCGTTGGCTCCCCAGCTCCCCCTCCCAGACAGATGCCAGCCTGCTCTCTATCTATGAGTCTGCCTCTGTTTTGCTTGTTATTTCATTTTGTTGATTAAATTCCACATATGAATGAAATCATATGGTATTTGCCTTTCAGACTGGCTTATTTCACCTAGCATAATGATTTTTGTTAATAAAGCTTTTACCCTTCAAGTGTTATTTCTTTTCTGATAATCCAGTACTGACAGGGTTTTCATTTGGAAACAACTGCACATTCCAGTGTGTTATGCAGTTTTGAGTTTTAGAAAGGTCAGCTGGGTAATGGCAATTCTACAATTGTTGACGGCAGGACCGTTTATTTTTCTAGCCAGATGAACACTGAGAATAGGCCTTTGTTATTTGATGAATTAAGGTCCAGTGAGTTTTTTTGGTCAGAGTTCTTTCCAGAAAAATGTGATTATCCTTAAATTTTTCACCTGTCTGTAAGTTATTTGACTGCTCCAGCTAAAAAAAATATAGATTATACCAAATACATTTGGGAAAAGATCAAGGGACAATATAGTGATAAGTGGGGAAAGTAGTACTGTGTAGTACATGATTTAAGAAAATTTTGTAAAGCATAAAACAGTTACGTCATGGTCCCTTCTCAGCATGAGGTCAGCTCTCCATGACCCACGTCAGCTCCAAGGGGCTGATTTACCTCCCACATTTCTTTATAACCTTCCATGACCTGTTTTTATTTGGTTTAAAGAGAATAAATAATTACAATTAGGCAAAAAAGTACCATATATATGTTATACTAAGAGACTTTTATAATACACATTTCAAAGTTCTTGCAGCCTTAGTTCTTGGTTCAATTATCTAACATAACTTTCATTAACTTTGTTTAAATAAAAGTCTTGTCATCGTTGCTGGTTGCTGATATATCAATTTATGGAATGAATCAAAATAATACACTTTAAAAAATGTTTGTTTTGGTATCTTTAGAAAGAGTTTCATCAGATACCTAAGTTTCTTTATTTTTCTCTGCTGATTTTATTTTCTTTAAATTTTTTTCATTGTATTATTCCATTATCATTTTCCCCTTATACCCCATTTCCCCACACAATTCCCACACTGTTGTCTATGTTCAGGAGTCCTTTTGCTGTTTGCTCAAGCCCTCCACCTCTTAACCTCTTTCGCTCCTTAACTGTCATCTGCTCTCTATCTACCATTCTATCTGTTTTACTTGTTAGTTTAGTTTGTTCATTAGACTCCGCATAATGAGTGAAACCATATGGTACTTACCTTTCTCTGACTGGCTTATTCACTTAGTATAATACTCTCCAATTCCATCCACACTGTTGCAAAGGGTAAAAGTTTCTTTTTTTTTTACAGCTGAGTGGTATTCTATTGTGTATATGTACAACGTTGTTTTAACCACTCACCTACTGATGGACATTTGGTCTGCTTCCAGTTCTTGGTGATTGTAAATAACATTGCTATGAACATAGGGGTACTTATTTTCTTTCAAATTGGTGTTTCAGTTTCTTCAGATAAATTCCCAGAAGTGGAACCAGTGGGTTTAAGGCAGTTCCATTTTTAATTTATTTGAGGTATTTCCATATTGCTTTCCACAATGCCTGCACCAATCTGCATTTCCACCAACTGTGCAAAAGGGTTCCCCTTTCACCACATCCTCTGCCAGCACTTGTTTTTTTTTGTTGTTGATTTATTTCTGAAAGCTATTCTGACCAGTGTGAGCTGGTATGTCATTGTGGTTTTAATTTGCATTTTCTCCGATGATTAGTGACATTGTGCATCTTTTCATATGTTTATTGACCATTTGTATAGTCAATACTTCTTCTTTGGGGAAGTGTTTATTCAGGCTCTTCCTTATTTTTTAATTGGATATTTGTTGGTGTTAAGTTTTATAAGTGCTTTAAAAAGTTTGGATATTAACCCTTTATCAGGTGTGTTGGAGAATATGTTCCACCATTCAGATGGTTGTCTTTTTATTTTGTTGACTGTTCCCTAGCTACACAAAATCTTTTTAGTTTGATGTAGCCCTGTTGGTTTATGTTTTCCTTTGTTCCCTTTGCCAGAGGAGATATATCAGACAAAATATTGCTATGAACAATGTCTGAGATTTTACTATCTATGTTTTCTCTAGGATTTTTGTGGTTTTACGTTTGACATTTAGGTCTTTAATCCATTTTGAATTTATTGTTATGTGTGGTATAAGAAGGTGGTCTAGTTTCATTTTGCTAAACATATTTGTTCTATTTTCTAAACACCATTTATTGAATAAACTATCTTTAGCCCATTGTTTGTGCTTACTTCCTCTGTTGAATGTTAATTGACTATAAATGCATGGTTTTATTTTTAGGTTCCTTATTCTGTTCCATAGATCTATGTGTCTGTTTTCATGCCAATACTATGCTGTTTTGATTACTATGGGCTTATAATATAGTTTGATGTTAAGTAATGTGATTCCTATAACTTTTTTTTTCAAAATTGTTCTTGATATATGAAGCCTTTTGTGGTTCCAAATACATTTTTGAAATATTTCTTCCAGTTATATGAAATATATCATTGGTATCTTGATAAGAATTACATTGAATCTGTAGACTGCTTTGGGTAGTTTGGACAGTTTACTGACTTGAAATCTTTTCATCCATGTACATGGTATGTGCTTCTACTTATTTGTATATTCTTAAATTTCTTTCTTTAATGTTTTATAATTTTCCAAGTACAGGTCTTTGGCATCCTTAACTAAATTTATTCCTAGATATTTTATTCTTTTTGAAGTAATTGGGAATGGGATTGTTTTCTTAATTTTCCTTCTGGGTAGTTCATTATTGGCATATAAAAATACTTAAGTTTCTTTAAAAAGCATTTAAACATAAAAATTCTTAAGTTTTTTAACTTTATCACTGATCATATTAAATAAAACAAATGTACATAAAATTTGCTGATAATAATATATATTGTTAGTTAATTGAAATTTATACATTTTAATTTCAAGGGATAACTTAATTACTTTTAAATTTAAATTTAATTAGGAGAGTGAATAGCAAATAGTAAATTATCAATAATATTAGAAATTATTGTTGTATCTAAATTTAACCTTTGATAAAATATATGTGGGAAAGTTATGGGAATTTTTTTTCAAACGTTAATTAGTATTCTGGTGTCATTCTAAATTGGAAGAAACACACATGTACATGCAGCAATTCAGGTAATGATATGAAGAAGGCTTTAATAGATTTATTGATCAAAATTTAAAATATGAGTAATGCTGTCTATGGTAATCTATGAGAGTGGGTTCCTGTCCTACATCTTTATATAACTTTTAAGTGAGATTTCTGAAGGATTTTTTTCCATATTTTTAAAAGAAGTGTCACAAAAGTATCCCAGGAACACAGAGAGTTTTCCATTGTGCTGAAAGATATAGCTTCAGTCTGATTTAAGTGCTTCTCACGCCTTCAAGACAATTCCAGTCTGTTCCCTTATCACTGGAATCCAGTGCCTTTTGCTTTTCTTTCCAACTTGGGTATATCGGATGATACTGGTACTGAAATGTGACTGTTGCACAGGAAGCTTATGGAAACGAAGCAATCGTTTGTTGTAAAGACAGCAACAATCACATTCTGGCTTCTTTCAATTTTGCATACTGTAAAAATATTCCTCTTGGTGGCACATAAGTTGGGAAAAGTATGAGAGGAGGTAATGGAGAACATGTGACCACTGGCTGATTCCTGAGCCGGACCCTAGTGTCAGAGGCCTCTCATCCCCTCTCCTGCCCTTGGAATGAATGTCCTGCTGACCACACCCACACTAGGAGCTGTTTCAAGGGCATAGCCTTGAGACAGTAAAGTGTTGAGACTATCCAGATTAAATATGTGACTGAGCTTAATAAGGACTTAATATAAAGTTTTAATATTCTGACAGGCAAGAGTAGAGATCTACTCCTCAAGCCTCATTTGTAAGTTCCCTTGCTTATTAAATCTATCAATTACCAATCTGGGGTGGTATCCCTTTTTCTTTGTTCTCTCCTTGCCCTCTGTGTATAGGGGACAGGGTCAGATTTCAACCAGCAAATTTCTGAAGTGGCGAACCACCAATTAGAAATATCAAGGTGAGACAATGGTGCTCTGTTTCAGCAGATGCAGTAAGACATGCAATAATACTATGACCTTCGTTTTTTTTCTTTGTTTTGATTGTGACTTACCTTTGTCACTTTGGGAAACGTACATCTTAATTGGTCTCTGCCATCCTTACGTAAATGACCACATGGAATCACATTATCCCTTGCTCTGTGCTTTGAACCACACAAAAGAAAGATGAACAAAAAATAAAATTTACATTTCTTACACAGCTAATTGCCCAGTTGTGAGAATAGACGGAGACTGTATTCACAGAAATTCCCTCCAGAACAACTCACTCTCTAAGATTTTTAATGGTTGTGTCATTTTTCTCCGGATATATATATTTTTTAACCAAAAGAAGCAAATGATTTCCTTTTCATCTTTTTAAGATTCTGGATTTCTATCATCCATCTTTAAAACATTGACCTGTGCTTTTATAAACCATGTTCTTAAAAATAAAATATAATCATAAAGTAGTTATTGTATTTGTACAATATAGACACAAGCATTTGATATATTATGAGTAGAAATTTTTTCAGAGGTTAAAATGAATCCAGAAAACTTTAATAAATACACATATAAAGCTCTCAAAAGGGATTTATAAAATCTCTCAAATTTAATTTTGAGAGAGGGTGAGCTAGAGTAACTCAGTGGAATGCATGTGGAAAAAAAGTAGCTGAACTATATCACTGAATAATCTGCACACAACAAGCATTTCTTAGTTTTATGCAACTCACACTTAATGCAATGTTCCAATCAGAAATACAGAAGATGATACTGATGAGGACACTGAACAACAAGTCCAAGAACTTTTTGTCTAATGCATTTTGCCATTCATGGTGACCTTGGACTAGTCAACAGCTTTTGAAGTCTTCACAACTTTATGTTTAAAGGACCTAAATTAGATGATCTCTAAAGTCCTAAAATTTGATGTGAAATTATAGACAAATGCTTTGTTTATATGAGTTAATTCAATAAATATATATAATTAGACTTTATCTAAGGCCTATAAATACAAGATTTTGCATACAATACAAATAATGGGTCATACTACCTAAATACCAGCAAATCTGACTTTTCTTTAGTTTCCTCAGTTACCAACATTAATTAACAGCATATTGAGACAGTTGCAGAATGAGCCAGACACCACTGAAAGTAAACCAATATCAAATAAAGCTTTCTTGTATAGCCAAGCTTTCTCCTACTCATATTATTTTAAATGAGAAAGAAGCAAACGTAATAAATAAATAACTTTGTTTAGAAAGAAAGAGTTTCTTCAATGATTTTTTCCATTTACAGTAAACTCACTTTAGACATTGACGGAGCAGACAAATGTAATGTTCTAGAGAGCAAACACATTTGCTTGGGAGCGCCACAGACACCCCGTACCACTGAAAACTTTCACATTTCAAATCTGCTCTTTTTTTCCCTATTTTTCTGCTCTAGCCCTCATTTTTCTTACATTTCCTTATAGCCACCTACTTTCCATATCTTTTTTTTGGTTGTCCTTTCACATCGTTTTGCAAAAAATAAAAATAAAATAAAATATTTATAGAATTTATTCTCTACTTTTTTCTTATTTACTTGCAATTTTATTTGTATTAAAAATCATTTAAGTGGGCTGAAAGTTGCTTATTTGAGAAAACATCTTAAAGAAGCTTTTTACAAAGAATGCTGGGCATTGCTCTTTTGAAAAGTGCTTCTTTGAAGAATTGCCTCTGCCCGGGACCATCCGATGGTTTGATTGCTTGATCAGGATTTTAGCAGCTGCATCACTTAGCTGTGGGTTTAGTTGGAAGCGAGTCAACCTGTGACTTATGCCTTAATAAAGGGTTCCTGTTATTAGCTTACCTTGGCCTTTGTGTGTTCAGTGCTGACTCAATGGTACTTCTAATTAGAGTTCTTAATTCTTGCTATTTCAGTAGTCGAATATTGTGTTGCAGGTGCTGTTGTAAGTGAACTAATCAATAGTAGACAAATTGCAGAGAATAAATTTCCTTATTGTCATGTGTATATTCTTCAGTGTTTGGCAATTGTTTTCCTCTTTTATCTGGTCGCCAACTTTTGTTAGATTGTCATGTGCCCTAGGATGACAAATCTTGAAATTGCTCTGAAAGCATAGCTCTATATTATTTGTGAGTGAAAACATCTTCTCATGGTGTAATAGGCAATTCAGACATCACTGGACGATCCTAGTAAGATATGAAGCAGGTCATCTTCTGAGTTTGAAGGAGATGAATGTGTAAAACACCGCCTGGATGATGCTTTAGTCTATTGACCTTGGTGTGGGAATGAAAAGTGATTTTAAATTCAAAACAAAGTGGTAGAGCTTTTCAGCAACTGTATTAGGCTGATATCTGAGGCTTGCATTTTTTCCCTGTATGTGTCTGACCCCATCGGCCTCTCGAATTCATCACCATACTCTAAATGCCCTCTTTCTTTGTTGGTCAAAACACTCCCCAAAGCTTTTAGCAAGCTAACACAGTGAATTCCTACATAGGCTGCAGATTCAGTTTATCACCTCTTGGACAGGTATCAGGTGAATGTCTTCACATTTCAGGGAGAATATGTGCTCCTTTGTTTAAAAAGTGTTTTCTGAGAGCTTTAGCACTTAACACAGCACTCCCCAAAATGTTTCTGTTATCATATGCAGTTTCACACTGCCTTCTCTTCTTTGTTATTGTGTTTATTTTCTTTGTCAGATTGCAACACTGGTGAATAAAAAAGACTCTGTGTACCCTATTGGAATTTGTATTCTCAACTCCCATATGGTGCCTCACATTTACTGGGCCTGCAATAACTAAATTTGTAGAATGAATGAATATTTTAAGACATGATGGTACCCTGTAAAAACTAAGCTCATCTTTAGGCTCTGCCTCTAACTAGCTTTGAGGCTATTAAAATCACTTCTCTTATTCTTGGCATGCTTATTTGTTAAATGAGATAATAGTAGGATGAACTTCAGAGGCTTTTAGTAAGAAGTAATCGTTACAAAGTTTGTCACCTTGTCTGATTGAACACATAAGAGGCCTGTCCAGAATGTATCTACCCATGTAGTATTAAAAATAGAGACATTCGCTGAAAAAGACGCAAGATACAATAAACATTGTACATAGGACAATGACCACTCAGTTCTCTTCAAAGTAGGCACCTTGGGACCTCACCCAGTTCTCCCAATGGTTATCAGCTGTCCCATTGTATTTTCCTGAATCTCAATGATGGTCTGAAATCTCTTCTCTTTCAAAGGTGATTTTAGTTTTGGGAAAAACCAGAAGTTGCATGTTGGGAACCACCCTGCCTGGTATCAGAAGTTGTAACCCCTTGCCAAGGCTAAGGCTGAGGGAGCGACCTTGGACTGTAAGCCACCAAGGAGACAAAAGCATATCTCCCAGGCAGGAGCACCGCTTCTGCTCCTTTTACTTCACCCTGCGTGGCCCCCAATGCTTGGTTGGTTAGCCAATGGTGGGTAAGATTCCCCAAGGGGGGGATGACCTAAGACAGGCACCATCATGTGGGAGGCCCCCAAGGAAGGACTTTGGGGGCTACAGCAAAAAGGGATGATGGACCCTCGCCCCTTGGCTTTGACAAAGCCTGAATCCTCATTCTCTCTGCAAGAAATCTAATCTCCTGGCTGCCTTACTTCCATTGCTCCACCTAAGCCTGAAACAATGACAGAGGGTGGTGCAGCCCTGTGCTGGAAAGGGTGAGTTTCCTGGGCAATCTGGCCTCAGAAAGAATATGTAAAATCCTGTGAAACCTGCTTTGTTTAGAATGCTCTCAATTAAATGATAAGGGTCCAAGCAAGAAGTAAGTTTGTTCCTCAAAGTTTTACAGCCCTTTAGCTATCTGACTCTGACTCAAAATAGGCCCTCAGAATTGTTTGTTATCTATTGTTTGATCCTTACTGCCTGACAATGATTAATGAGCTTTATCTGTATTCCTGTGCAAATGAACCCAATGAAAGCCCATTGAGGAACAGGCTCCTGGCCCTTCTCCTTTGAGAGATTTGCCACCTTTCCTCCTCAAGCAGATCATGTCTTGATAGACTTATTCTCATCAGTAGAGGCCAGCGGGGGTAGGGGCACGTGCAGGCAGAGCCCCCCCCATAGTTGCAAGGCACCAAATCTGAGCTGTAGCAGGGTCTGAATCACCTGGGTGATTTGATGTTTCTCCAAAAACTGCACACGGCATGACATGTGAATTGACATGTTGTTGTGTTGTCGTGGTGAAGTTACCAATCACCAGTTGTCCATAGATGCAGCCTGATGAATCATCTGAATAGTGTCCATGAAGAAATGGTCAGGCTTAATGCAAAATTTGTTGCAGATATGTTGCTCTACTCATTCAGTCATTTTAATGCAATGGCCACATAGTACACATGCTCACTCAACAGCACCTATTGCCCCATTGACTAGTATAATGAAGTCATCATTGTTCACTCACGGGCTTTCCCATCCACTCTCCTTGGCTGCCAGGTTATGTCCATGTCACGCTCACTGTTTGTTATATTAACAATGGCTCGATGTTTTCCACACAGGCCTCACATATTCAAAAAAGTAATGTGTGAAGATGATACAGAGAGAAATAAAAGATATAAGGAAACACAATGTTAACTGCTACAGGTGAAAATATCTCTAAAATGAAAAGTACAGTGGTTTGAATTAAGAGAAATTGAACAATGAAGAAAAAAGTATTTAATTTAAGTATATCATAGTAAAGAAACTATAAAAATGAAGAATAGATTTTTTAAAATTTGGAAAAATGAACAGAACATCAGTGAGTTATGAGACATCAAGTGGCCTAACAAAGGTGTAACTCAAATATCAGAAAAAGAAGTAGGAGAACCAGAGAAAATATTTAAAGGAATAATGACCAAATCTTTCCAAATTTGATAAAAATTATAAATCCAAAGGTCCAAGAAGCTCAATGAACTCCAAACATAATGAAAAAGGAGAAAACTACACCAAGGAACATCATATTGCTTAAAACTGTAATAAAGAGAAAACCTCTAAAGTTGTGAGTAAAAGAAAGATATTATGCACATAAGAATAAAAATAAAGATGAATCCAGTTATTATCAACAACAATTCAAGACAGAATAAAGAGAGAGGCATCTTAAAACTACTGCCAAAAACTATCAACATAAAAAGTTATTTTAGCAAAGTATATTTCAAAAATAAAGCCAGAATAAAGACCTGAGACATATATAAACTTGTAAGAATAGTTTTCTTGGAGGAATGTTCAAGCTTAGTGCAAAATTTGATGCAGATCTGTTGCTGTACTTGCTCAGTCATTTTGAATGCAATGGCTACACAGTACACATGCTTACTCAAATACTGCCCTCAGTTGCTAGTACAGTGAAGTCATCATTGTTCATGCATGAGCATTCCAGTCCACTCTCCTTGGCTGTCACATTACACTGATGTCACACAAACCATTCATGTTATATTAACAATGGTTGGATGTTTTCCAGACAGATTGATTTCTCTCTCTCTCTCTCTCTCTCTCTGTATATATATATACACACACACACACATATATATAATTATATATATTACTTATACATATATAATTAATACAAATTTAATGATAAACAATGCTATATAAGTTGGTTCTTCATGATATAAATAAAAACACATAAATACATGCATACTCATATATTTTATATATATAATTAGTATTGGAAACTATGATAGTTATTCTCCACTCTAATAGGTGGATTCTAGATTTATTTATTTATTTATTTAGCCTTCCCACAGCAAGATAGTAACAAACAACTGAGCTCCTCTGGTGTCTTTTTAGTCTCCCTTTTTGGGAACAAATTATTTCCTGTTTTGTGCTGTAGCCTAATCTTCTTTGTGATTATTTGGAAATAGGTAATCTCCTTTAATGAGTTTCAAAAGTATACTTTTTCTTTCTCAACATTATTATCTTTTCCTTTAAAAAATAGAAAATTATGAGTCTCACATATCTGAGTTATAAAATTTACCTGACAAAATACATGGTTTTTAAATTTCCATTTGTGTCAAAAATCACTTAATATTTTTTTGAGTGTTAATGTCAAGGGCATCATGAGAATCATTGAAAGTCTGTTCATTGTGTAGTACTGATGTTTTATCAACAGAAAGAAATTGAAATTTGAGGAGTCATTCAGAGTATATAATTTGAACAATGTTAGCATTGTTTATCATTCATTTATACCTTTATTTAACAAAAGTATTATTGATCACTTACTATGAAGTAAATGACAATAAGGTTGTATTCAATGCTTACGATATTCCAAATGCCAATCTTCACATGAATTATACCATTTAAATATTTTAAATAGGTCTATGCATTATTATTATTACCATCATCATCATCATTATCTTTGTACTAGAGGGTATAAAGTTGAGATACAGAACTACTAAGAAAGCTGCTAACATCACATAGTAAGGAAGTAGGAGAATTGGAAATCAAACTCAAGTGTTTCTCAATCTGTATGTTTCCATTAGCCTTGGTTAAGAGAAATACCATTTTCCCTGTGACTGGTGAAATGGAAATAGACACTAAAATTAGAAAGGTGATGTTTCAAGCACTAAGAAGAAAACCCATGTTATCGAATGATCAATTCCATAGTGTAGTGACATTCAAGGTTGTGAACCTGACTCCAAAGATCTCATTTTCTTAAAGTTATCACCATGATACTTAAGAAGATTTTCATTATGTGGGCCATAGAATGGAAGATATTGAGTGAAAAGTAGAACACTCATTCATTCATTGTTGAAGATATCCATTGAGAAAGTACCATGCTGGATATACAGAGAAAATCATGAATTAAGCCAGGTACTGGCTCTTAAGAACTGAAGATGTACTGTTATCTATTTACCTACCTGGTTTCCTTCCTAAGAGACTCTGATTCTCTCCTGTTTTCATTCCTCAACATATTGCCATGTCTTCTTGATATGATACAACTGTCAACTATTTTTTCTCCTGATTTTTATTTTAGTACACTATCCTTGTTTATTTTTTCCACTGCTGACATGTGTTTTTTTATTTTCTTTGCCTTCTCTGTGTTCACTTATTCTGCCTTATTTGTTATTCTTAGCACTTGCCATTGCTCCTGGTAGGATATGTGATTTTTAAAACGTGAAGTGCTTTGTGGGCTTGTATTACCTTGTAACAGGTTGAGACATTTGATCATACTCATCTGTTTCCAACTCCATCTTTTGTGGCTTCATGTTGGAAGCTTGAGATCAATTTTCGTAGAAGTTTATACACTGAGAAATATTGAAAAATATTATAATCAGTGCTTTTAAAAATACTACAGCCTGATGTTTCTGAAAAATCTATTTTTCTGACTAGCCCAAGGAAGTACATTTGTTTATTTTTCCGAGTAAAATACTTAGAAAAGTATGTCAGACATAGTGAGTAATGCTGAATTATTATTACATGGATATTATTGAATAATTATTCATAAATATAAAATTAATTATAATTCAGAGGTTTTTTTTAAACTGCCATTTTAAAAGATTGTATGTAGCATGCTATACCTTAAAAAATTGAATACCTATTTTCTTAGAAACATAGTGAGTGAAATGAGTGAATAAAACTTACTTATGCACTTACTAAAGATGGCTTGCATAAAAACAATTCTTGTAATTATGCCAAATTGGCCATTGTGGGAAAAGTGCTGAAAACATACCTCAGGGAGCCCAGTCCAAATTCTGCCAGGCACTTATGCTTTCTACAATATAACTGAGTAGAGTTGCACCTGCTGGGAAAACATTGCAAAGCAAACATGCAAAGTGAATAGAAGGTAAAAGTAGATAGATTTGATCAATTGTAAAAGTAAATTATGCATAATTTAAATTTTATCCACAAATCCATTTGTTTCTACATGGTTTCTCCTCTTTGTACAAGAAACACATGCTGATATGTCCTCATTACAAGATAGAGTGTTACATTCATTATTTATTTGTTTGTCTTATTTATTTATTTATATTTATTTTTCAATTAAAGTTGACATTTAATATTATTTTATATTAAATGTAAAAAATTTATAGGTAAAATTTTATAGGTTTACAGCACAATGATTAGACAATTATATACTTTACAAAATGTCCCTCCAATAATTCTAAATTCTACTCTGGCTCACTTCTAAATCTGTCACTAAAGACTTTCATTGAACCATAGAACTGATATTTGACATTCTAACTTGTATGTGCCAGCCTTCTTCTGCAAGCCTTAATTTCAAAAAGTGGGGCAGAATAGCATAACCATTAATAAGCAAAGACTGTAGACTCTAAATTCAGACTGCTAGGGCTTCTATCCATGATCTATTTAATAGCTATATGACTTAAGAAAATAATTAGCTTCTCTGCACCTGTTTCCTCAGCAGAAAAAAATGGTTATAATAATATTACTTTTACTTAGAATGACATCATGAAGAATAAATATATTAAAACCTGTACAATTTCTAGAATAATACTTGGGACATGCAGTAATTCACAGCTACCTATATTTTTTGTGTGTATAATGTGCACCCACATTTTGTGTGCATTATACACAGGATTATTATACTCATTATTATATCCACAGTATGTAATCATTATACCTACATATAATATGCATCCTTATTTTTCCCTCAAAAATTTGGGCAACAAAATGTACATCATACATGGTAAACTATGGTTTTAAACACACTATATTCACTATGATTGTTTATGGCCAATGATTTTTTTATCACATACAAATTCCATGGTATTTATGTTCAGTTCAAAAAGTCAATTTATTTGAAATAAACTATTGTGTTGTGCGCTATGAGTTTTGTAAGACCATGAAATATTCATTCAGAAATTCAGCATTTACTGAGTACCCAGAATGTTCTAGGACTATTAGCAGTAAAGTACAACAAAAATCTCACTGTTGTAAAACCTAGGTTCTGTTGTTCTTAACCACATTCTGATATATGGAGAAGGTATATATACAACAAATTATGTATCACAAATATTGCAATAGAGTAAACAAACAAGGGATAGTAAATAATTCACAACTGAAAGATTTATAACAATCCTTGAGCTGCACAACTTGAAAGATGAATGACATTGTACTCACAAGAAAAAGCAGGGAGAACAAATTCTTAGCAATTACTAGAATAATATAATCTAAACAAAAAAAAATTGAGTGGGCAGAGTCTAATGCAGCTTGACAACTAGAAATAAGGGGAAGTGTGATGAGTGATGAAGCTGAAAATGTAATATTAGGAATAGGCCATTAATACTATGTGAGGGTGGGTGGAGGTTCCTTAAATAGGCAATGGCGAGGAATGTCAGGTTTTGGCCTGAGTGTGTAAGTGATCACATTTATTCACTTTAACATATAGTCATAAATATTCCTACAACAGAGGCATAGGATTCACCATTCTTTGTCTGCATGTGGCAACAATATAGTAGCTGGTACAAAATAATTTAGTCATTTGTGAGCGATATGTTCCACTAGTGATATGTTCTAGCTTCAGTTGACAATTGAGAGGTTATTTTTATGAAAGGGAGAGACAGAGAGAGAGGGGGGACTATTTGTCTGAGTGGTTGACATCCACCAAATGTTTCTTTTATGTTTGTTATTCACATATAAATGAGTTTCTTCAACAGATATTTTTCTGGAAAAAATGCACTGGTCTGACATTTAGAAGATGTTTACATGAATAAGGAACAGAACATGTTTTCAACCATCATAATGAAAAAGACAATAATCATAACACACAAATCACTATGTTTCAGTTTGGAAGTTAATTGTATTCTAAGAGAAATTCAACAAATCATTGGAATGGATTCTCAGAAGAGGGAATGAAATTTTAGTTATCAATATTGGTTGCTATTCATAGAGATATTGTATACTTGCTTATACAAAAGTTAGTTTAAACTAGGCTCTGAAAGATGTGGGAATTTCAGTAGAAGGGGATAGAGAAGGACTTAGTGCAATGAAAAAGAACTGCAGGAACAAATGATGGGGAGATCTGTGCATTTGTTTCCAAGATATCATTTATAGCTTTGTGTTATCGATTTACATATATTTAAAGGGACTTGTTAGCAATATGTATTCACAGTGGAGAGTCCAATACTCTCCCCAGCACCAAAAGCTCTAAAAGTCTCTGGAAAATTTACTTAACTTCTAAATCTTGACTTCTTCAGATGTCAGATGGAGATATTAATAGTAGCCACATCTTTGGAATATCATAAGTAGTAAATAAAGTAGTACAGAAAGTTGTATTACAACAGTGACTGACAGACTGTACCACTCAAAAAGTACTAGTTGTTTTCTTTATTAAGAAAAAAGTTTAATATGTAACATTTATTTTAAAATAAACTCATTGGTAAGTTTGAAAACATGTCAATGGCAAAATATGACATGGAGGATAATGAAATAATTTTGGAATTAACTCAGAAGATGTGAAAGTGAACACTTTGGATGGAAGATTGATATGATGAGTTAGGAATTATTGTTCTAACAATGTGATTCCTCAGCAAAAAAATGTACTATTGAATGTTTCTGTATAATAAGTTTACAGATTTCAAAGAGGATAAATCATAAAATGAACAAAATAAAAAAAAAAATTCCAAAGGAGCAAGTTGCTCAGGATTACTCTGTGAACCAGATAATATTTCTCTTTGGTTCTCAATCTTCAAATTTTTTGAATGTCCTTTACTTTCCTCATCAATCCCTGTTGATGATGTTCTTTCAAATCTTGCTCTGTGGTTTAGAATGGAATGAAATACTCACTGACAATGCGTTGTGACAGGTGTGTCTTAGTCTTCATTGAATGGTATACCTTTTCTTTTAATAGGATATAACTCATTAATATAAAGGGTGATTTTTTGTGTGTGGTGAAATTTTAGATTGTTTGTTGTTAGAGCAATATTTTGGCTATTAAAAGGATTTTTGTTGTTAAGTCTAGGTACAGCAAGCAAGCTTTACCAAAAGCTTCTTTAACACTTAAAACCATGTTTTAGTTTGTCTCTCCACTAAAGTTTTTCAGTTTCAAATTGATAGTTAATTCTAAGAAAATCTGTCTTATGAGGCTATTATTCTCATTATTCTTTATTCCCACAGACTAATTTATTCAGTACACATCAGTTAATCAGAAAAATCTGTGGCACATTTGGTATTTGTATATCACGTCTACAAATGATAGAACTGCTGAAGACTCTGCCTGCTTGGTGAGCACAATGCTGAAACTGCACGCTTTGTGTCCCTTTCCAGATGCACTTAAAAACTAACTTTACTGTGCATTATTCTGTGATGCTCTAAATAATCCTAGTTGTTAGAGACAAAGGTATCAAATGAAACAAAACAATATAGAGGGTCCAACACAAATAATGCCCATTTTAATTACAAAATCACAAGCATGTGTTCCATAATATAAAAACATCACACTCAAGCACACCATATGATATCTTAGGTGAAATGTTCAAATTGAAACTATAAATTATTACACCCATATGATTATCCTGCCAACTACACTCAAGCAGGTCTTACTTCTGCCAGTCTGTATCATCAGGAAAATAGTATTGGTAAGCTTACACAAAAAGGGAATAAAGTTGATATTTTAAAATAACGGGCTCTGGTCCTGGCTGGTGTAGCTCAGTGGATTGAGCGCGGGCTGCGAACCAGGCATCACAGGTTCAATTCCCAGTCAGGGCACATGCCTAGGTTGCAGGCCATGTCCCCCAGCAACCGCACATTGATGTTTCTCTCTCTCTCCCTCTCCCTTCCCTCTCTAAAAATAAAAAAAATAAAATCTTTTAAAAAAAGTTGTTTAAAATAACAGGCTCTGCTTAAATGCAGTAAGTATTAACATATTCTGAACTTATGTAAATCCTCCTGGAAAATATATTTATTAAAAATAAAACATCAACAAAATGAAAGAGAACCAACCATATGGAACAACGTATTTCCCAATGATACCTCAGATAAGGGTTTGATCTCTAAAATACATAAAGAACTCACTTGGCTCCACACCAGGAACACAAACAATCCAATTAAGAAATGGGCAAAGGACCTGAACAGACACCTCTCCAGGGAGGATATACAGAGGGCCCATGGACACATGAAAAAAATGCTCATCATCACTAGCCATTATAGAAATGCAAATTAAAACCACAGTGAGATACCACTTCACACCGTTAAGAATGGCCATCGTAAAAAATCAACAAACGTGCTTGTGAGGTTGTAGGGAGAAGGGAACTCTAGTGCACTGTTGGTGTAAATGCAGACTGGTGCAGCCACTATGGAAAACAGTATAGAATTTCCTCAGAAAGCTAAAAATGGAACTGCCTTTTGACCTGGCAATTCCACTGCTGGGATTATACCCTAAGGATCCTGAAACACCAATTCAAAAGAAGCTATGCACCCCAATGTTCATAGCAGCACAATTTAGAATAACCAAATGCTGGAAACAACCTAAGCATCCATCAGTAAATGAGTGGATCAAAAAAACTTGGTACATTTACACAATGAAATTCTATGCAGCAGAAAGAAAGAAGGAACTCCTATCCTTTGCAACAGTATGGATGGAACTGGAAAGCATTATGCTCAGCAAAATAAGCCAGGAGATGAAAGACAAATACCATACCATCTCACCTTTAACAGGAACCTAAACAACAAAACAAAGAAACAAGCAAAATATAACCAAAGACACTGAAATAGAGAACAGTCTGACAGTGTTCCTCTGAAAGGGGAGGAAAGGGGAAGGAATTTCAGAGGAATTTCAGGGGAAAAGGGGAAGGGCTTACAGGAACAAGTATAAAAGACACATGGACAAAAACTAGGGGTGGGTGGAAATGGGAGGGAGGTGGGGAGGGCTGGGTGGGTGGGCTGGGATGGGAGTAAAAGATAGAAAATTGTACTTAAACAATAATTAAAATAAAACTTAAAAAAAAAGAAAGAAGGAGCTCCTACCTTTCATGACAGCATGGATGGAACTAGAGTATTATGTCAAGTGAAAAAAGCCAGACAGTGAAATAAAATACCATGTGATCTCACCTGCAAGTGGAACCAAAACAAACAAATTAGCAAAATATAATCAGAGACATTTAATTTAAGAACAAATTGACACTGACTAGAGCGGAAGGGAGAGAGAGCTAACAGGGAAAAGAAGGGGAAGGGGCAAGCAAAGGAACAGGAATTGAGGACTCAGGGACATGAACAATGTGGGGGATTGACTGTGGGGATGGGGGGATGGGGTAGGGGTGAGCAATGGGGAAAAAGCCAGGAGAACTATAACTGAACAAAAATAAATTAAAAAGAAAATTTCATAGAAAAATAAAGCATTAAATTTTTGTATTGATTTAGTTGAAAAAGTAGACTCATAAAATATCAGTGTAAGTTAGGATAGTTAGTGGATATATTTAGACTTTTAACTCTAGAAAAATGCCTTTGTTTCCTGTCATGATCTACATACCATCATGGAACAAAATTTTCCCAAGTGCCTAAGGAGGCATATTAACATATTATAATGAATATACAATTTCCACATAAGAAAATAAATACTATTTGTAAATCTAGGATTTTGTTAATTTTTTTCATTTCATACAGAAAAAGTATGTAAATTTCTGAATGAGTTCATACTGTTTTCCTGCTTTTCTATAACCATAACACTAAGTCAAGGACTTCAAATTCTTAGAGTTTATATATTTATTTGTCATATAGAAAGAGTTGTACATAACACTCATTTCTTCCAAAAATAATTTTAGTGCATTAAATTACAGTCTATGAAAGTTGGCAGTAAGTCTAATTCTTTTTATTTTAGCTCTGAAATAAACTTCTAAATTTTTACATGGAGAATCTTGATCCCATTTTTATAATATGCTCATTTATCAAATCATCTGCCTTTGTACTCACCAGCCAAATCAGGTCTAATTAACAGTGCTCTCTTAGCCCAAGAGTATGCAATTGCAAGCATCTGGCTATATATACTCTTTGGAGATAAAGATATAATATAAAAAGGTAAAATAAAGAAAAGCAACAAAAATTAGACTGCCACCATGGAACATGCATAAAAAAGATGAATTTGTCTAAACCGTGCCCAGCTTTTATCAACTTGTTACTTTCAGGTATGTATTAGAGATCTCCCTCCATTCCAAGACCCAAGTTTTAATAAAAAAACTTCAACTATATATAACAGATATAAAACTGATATAAAATGCAATGTGAAATGTAAAGATTAAAAGTGTCCATTTACTGACTGGAATTGAACACTAGCCACGTAATCACAACAGGCAACATTGCCAACGGTTGTTGTCATGAGACCCATAAATGAACTCAAATAATAATGCAAGCAGGACGTTGACTATTCTTTCTCAATAGAAAGCCCTGTAAGAAAGCAATAGACAGAAAACAATTTATAATCTTGTACTAGAAATCAAAGAATATCTAAATAAACCAGAGCATTATGAGGTTGATTATGTAACAAACTATGCTAGGCTAAAATTTGTTGTTTGTTTTTACATCATAACATTTATTTCTGTTTTGTATATTCTAGGAAAACACACACAAAAATAGTGAAGAAAAATACGAGGAAATTTGGTAAATATGAAAGTTGTCATCCTTCATCTCATGATTTTTCACAGATGAAATATATTTTATGGCAACTGACAGAAAAATAATAATAAATTTGACAATTTTTCTAGAAATGCTAAGATAAGAAATGAAGCCAAAAATGTTTTTTTGTGTTGAATTACAAATTAATTATACAACAAGAAAATGGGGAGAATATATATTCTACACCTTGAGACATTTACACAGCTTAAAAAAAACAGAAAATAAGGTTTTTAGTGACAGAGTTTATGTATTCATTCTTCAGGTTGTAAGTGAAAATAAATATTAAACATGTATAAACTGCTATAATTGTGTTTACACCTATTTTCTGTAGATTTTTTGTCAGACTTGTGGTCTTAGGTTATACATTGTTAGGGTTGTTTTTGTTGAATTAGGTCCTTTGTTCAAAAATCTTTCTCAAGAAGGTAGACTTAAACAATATGTTTGAAAATATACTTTACTGTTTATTGCTGAGTATTTTCATTGTTTTTTTCCTTTGCAGATAATGTATGAGAGGCTAATAGAGAGCATTAAAAGCCCTCTATCTCGTGATCCCAGCATTTTTTACTTTTGTAAAACACATATGTACTCCAGTCAAGAAGAAATAGTATCAGTTTATAAATATGTTTAATATTTTTAACTTCCTTGGTATTTGCTAAGGATTCACCTTTTAGCTGGAATAATTGATTTCGTTATGATTAAACCTTCTTTTCTCTAATCACATAATGCCCTTCTATATTCCTGACAAAATTTTTGTTGTAAAATATGCTCCATCTGAAATTACTATAACTTCTAGTGCTTTATTAGTATAAGCATGGTACATATTTCTCCATCCCTTATATATATATATATATATGGCCCCCATGGATGATAATAAGTCTACCTGTTGCAGAAAATAAGTCACATAAAGGAGAGATGGCAGAGCACTATTTCTTTATTATGCGCAGGCTCAGGGGGAAAACCCAAATCCTGAGCCCGATCTCTAACTTTCCAGGGTTTAAATAGCCTCAGACCCCCTGTCTACGTGGCAAAGCAAGGTTACAGAAGCTAAATGCGGAAGTTAGGCCTGACTACCTTGTATGGGACACAAAGGAACAAAGCGTGGGGTCCTAGCACAGAAGCACAGGGTCCTAACACGGAAGTTACAAAGTAGCCTAACATGGGGGTTGCCTGTCACATACCAAGACATGATCTGCTTGAGGAGGAAAGGTGGCCAATCTCTCAAAGGAGAAGGGCTAAGAGCTTTTTCCTCAATGGGTTTTTATTGGGTTCGTTTGCAGGAGAATACAGGTAAAGCTCATTAATCATTGTCAGGCAGTAAGGATCAAACAATAGATAACATACAAAGAACTCTGAGGGCCTATTCTGAGTCAGGGCCAGACAGCTAAAGAGCACTAAGACTTTTGAGGAACAAACTCAATTCTTGCTTGAACCCTTATTTAATTGAGAGCATTCTAAACAAAGCAGGTTTTACAGGATTTTTCATATTCTTTCTTAGGCCAGATTGCCCGGGAAACTCGCCCTTTCCAGCACAGGGCTGTACCACTCTCTGTCATTGTTTCAGGCTTAAGGCATTGTCTCAGGCTTAACTCAGGCAGGGGAAGAAAGGCAACCAAGAGATTAGGAGACTTCTTGCAGACAGAATGAGGGTTCAGGCTTTGTCAAAGCTGAGGGGTGAAGGTCCATCACCCCCTTTTGCTGTACCCCCAACATCCTTCCTTGGAGGCCTCCCACATGATCATGCCTGGCTTAGGCCATTCCCTACTTTGGGGAATCTTACCCATAATTGGCTATAGTTAGCCAATGGACTGGGGGCCAGTTATGGAAAAAGGAGCAGAAGCAGCACTTCTGCCAGGGAGGTAAGCTTTGTCTCCTTAGTGGCTTCTGGTCAAATGTCACCTACTCAGCCTTAGCCATGGGGGGTTACAGCTTCTGAATCCAGGCAGGGTGGTTCCCAACAAAATATAATTCATATATAATTTATATTTATATAAAGATTATATATAATATATAATATATTTATTTTATAAATGAAGGTTATATAATTTAAAGATTCTTTATATTATATATAATCTTTATATTTAAAGATTATATAAGATTATTTATATTATATATAATCTTTATATTTAAACTGACTTGTAGATAGCATGTAGTTGGTTCTTATTTTTTGATCCACTCTGAAAATCTCTGTCTTAATTGGTAATTTGATTATCTATCTTTTGATTAAAATAATATTTTCTATTTCAGTTATTTTAAAAAGGTAGTTAAATTATATTTTATTTGTTTACTTTTTCATTTTCAATAATGTTCATTTTAATTCTCCCAGAGATGATTGTTACTTCACGCTGTCACTTTTTCTCTCCCTAATTATTTTTCTCTAATTCACTTGGAAACATTATTTTCACATATTTTCATGCTGCATTTCAGTCATATTGAGGCAGGATAATTAGGCGTTAGGAGAATTTTCTGACAAGTTGGGGAAAGAAACTAAAACACACAGTTAAACAAATGGGGCAAAAAAAAATTAAACAATTTGCAGCCTCCTAATAAATTGCAAGACCTTACCTTCCTTAACCAAGGACACTTGGAGGCAAATGGTTTACACTTCTCCTCCCTGACCAGAGACTGAATATGCTAAATCACCTTGGTCAGAGAGATAGAAAACAGAGAACTTTCTAGTGCCATTTGTGCCAGCCAAACTCGAGGATGGGTGAAGTCAGGAGAATATGCAACAAAAACCCTATTAGACCCAAACTAATCCAGGACAGGGGTACAGCTGACCAGAAAATGTTCCCTCTAAGCTCATTTTGGCACATAAGCCTATTAAAGGGCACACCTGGAAAGCTGATGAATATCCTGCTGAGACCCTCCTCTAAGACCTCCCCTAAGACTTCCACCTCTAGAAAACAGATAAGAAACCTCAAAACAAGGGACCTAGAGTATGTTCCTTGGAGCAAACCTGTGCCCCTTCTTTTCTCATATGTGAACACTTACTTTCTTTTTCCTAAACTGTAAGGGTTCCCAGGAGACTTGCAACCAGGTGAACAAGATGTGATGGCAGCTCATCCCAGGCTAACCCACGGAACCTGTCTCCAAAGCCTTCTTTTCTCTGACTCCCCAGTGCTCACAGCAGACCCACCTTGGTTCACTTCTGTCACCGTGACTCTTATTTCTCAGGGAGTCCGCTCAGCCCCACATGGTTCACTTCTTTCCTTCAAAGTTTCTAGAGAGCCAATGTAGAGCACAACTTAAGCTCTTTTTGGTTGCTTCTTCTTTCATAAGCCCCGCCTTTTTTTCACCGTGTCCAGTTTTAATAAATATACTCTCAATATCATGTAGACTCACTTTGTGAAATCTTTCTTGCACAAAATCAAGAACCCATACACACTACCAGCCACCCCAAGAAAGACCCGCTCCGGATCTGGTTCATTTCTGGTGACAATGTTACATTCAGGCTGCTTGGCTTAATTAAAATAAAATTACCCTGTGAAATGATAGTAAAGAACAGCAAAATGTCACTGCAAACTGCCTTATGCTTTTATGGCCAAAAATAATAACCTATGGGATCTTTCATGATCAGGTTGACTAGTGTCAACCCTGTTTAAAATTACTGAAGTAATAAATACCAGATAATAAACAACAAATTAAATGAATGACTAAAGTCAACTTAGTGAGTGTTAATCAGTGGCAAAATATATAATAACATACAGAGTAAAAGTCATTATTAAACTCAGTAGAATTACTATGATGGATTTTATTTTAGAGACTATATATACATATATATTTTAAATATATAGATATTATATATATATTTCCCCTATCATGAATAAATAGATAGATTTTATGACTTAATCTTTGTGTCCTGAAATCCGTATGTTACAATTCTAACCCCCAAGTGATAGTATTGAAAGATGAGGGTCTTTTGGAGGTGATTAGGTCATGAAGTTGAATCCTGATGAATTGGAGTAGCGCTCTAAGAAGGAGACTCGAGAGAGCTCCCTGACCCCTTCTGCTATGTGAAGACAGGGTTAAAAGCAGGCCCACACCAGACACCAAATCTGCTGTTCCCTTTACCTTGGACTTCCCAGGCCCTCAGAACTGTGAGGAATAATTTTCTGTTGCTTATAAGCCAACCACTCACTTACAGTATTTTGCTAGAGCAGGTCAAGTTGACATACAGTAAGCAAGAATAGAAACTGTTAAATGAACTCAAAATTAATCCATGTAAGGTTTAATTTTTACTACTTTTCAATCTAGAGTCCATTTTCATGTGTTCCATTTATATTAGGTCAGACAAATAAGATACATGGAGTACTAGGTATAAAGCAAATGTTTAATAAATAAACGTTACTCTAAATTTAAGATTATTATTTCAAAATTTCTTCTACATTACAGCTCTGTCAAATAGATTGATTCAGTCGCACCCGCCAAACTAAAAAGCAGTGTTCTCATGTTGACAGTTGTGCAAAGGTTGCCATAAATGTATAGACATTTTTCAATAGCATCCACATAAGCAGAGTTAAATGCTGAAGTAGCACGATAGTTAAACTGAGCAGTGCACTGTTTCTGCTAGTGTGAAGATTGCTTATGTAGAAATCTGAATCCGCTGGGCCTTGATTATGAATGTGGAGAGATTTTGTGAGTTGGGATTAAGCAGTTATATGTTATATAGTTTCCAAATGATTTCACCAGAAACATCAGAAATCCTTCAATATTAGTTATTGTGATTTGAAAAAGAAACTTATTAGTGCTGCAAAT
Organism: Tonatia bakeri; assembly: GCA_004024845.1. Classification (NCBI taxonomy): domain Eukaryota; kingdom Metazoa; phylum Chordata; class Mammalia; order Chiroptera; family Phyllostomidae; genus Tonatia; species Tonatia bakeri. The sequence goes on from PVIA01001626.1 coordinate 226,640, forward strand.
GGCTTCTCCTAATTTTGGAAATTTAGCATCTCTTCCAGTCAGAGCAACTAGTGGTTCTGTCGTTGGTGGAATTCACGCTCTTCCATGGGAGCATGAGACAAGCATTCCAAGGGCGCACACATGGGAGACTGTTGTGTGGTAAAATTATTTGTTACTGTGGAAGGCTGCCCCTGGGTTTCCCGTGTCCCATCTCTGTCCATCCTGCCATGAAAACAAGTCCGTCTATGTCCTCAGCAAAGCAAAAATAAAAGTCAGTATCCAGAGATTCTTAATCATATAAAAGCTTAGTCCTTTGGAGCCCACACAGTCTGCTGTGGGCCCTGGTAGCTGATAGACCCACACGATTGCGTACTTCTGAACAAGACAGAACGTGGGTGCATAGAATGAATGTAGGCCACAAGTAAGGAGAGAGGGGGATATTTTTGTTTCCCTGGGATTATATTAACCAGGGTTTGGGCTGGACTGGGTGCTTTTTCAAAATGGCCAATCAATTTCCTAAACTGTCACAGGCTTTAGATAGGTCTACCTCCTAACAATCCCTTTTGTCCTCAAGATAGACTGACAGGGCTCTATGGTCAAGAATCTCTCTCTGAGAACAACAATCTGGCACCAGAACGGGGAAGGGAGGAGTATGAATTCCCTCTGCAAAGAAAGGTTGTAATTTCCTGGGGTGTGAAACTGTAGCTTCCAGGTGACGCAAACAAGTTCATCCTCCCCAGTTTATTAAGTTCAATGTCTAATTTCTTTGTTCCCTTTCTTTATTAATAACTAGTTAAGTCTCTGTGGTAACACTTCTCCCAAAATAAGTGTTATCCAGTTAATATATTTTGCTTTTATCATCCTAACTTTTACACAATTTAAATCACAAACAAGTATTAGGTTAACATTTTCTCAGTTAGCTAGGAGTGATACTAAAGAGTTCATCAGGCTAGTGTTGGCATATGTTGCAAACAGAATAGTGTTCCCCTCCCCTGCCTCAAGACAGCCATGGCCCATTCCCTGGGACTTGTGATATTTTACCTTTCTGGATTTTATGATAATAATTTAGTTAAGTGAAGAAACCAAAACTCTGCCACACAAGGGCTGCTTATTGGGACATTGATTTTAAGCTGTTTATTAAGAAACAAGACTCAGGAAGAACCTTCAAGTCTCCCCTCTTTCCTGCCCAGGGATTAGGACAGAGAAACCTATTTCAGGAAGGAGAGTTTAGGATGCTGCCTTAGCCTAACTTGAATTAATTATGGTAAACAAGAAGGCTTTGGGCAGTGTCTGTTAGCTACTTGGACTCTGTGCCCCATTATTTCTGAGTCACCTAGTAAGGATTTTCCTGCTATGTATGTTCCACTCTTCCTCAAATACCTATAAATTGCCCACTCTCACTTCTGAAATGCAATACCTCATTGCCTCCTTTCTCTTTTGTTCAAAATGTCTTATGTGCCCAATGTAACCTCACTAGTTTTGGAACATTCATGAATACTCCATGTGTATGTACTAAACCTTGATTTTGTCCTGTTACTCTATGTTAGCTTGGTCATTAGCCCAGCCAAAAATAAATTAGAAAAGCATTAATATTTTTTAGCTCCCACAATATCATCTCCCTGGAAGCAGATGATAAGGGCTTTATTTTGTTCTCTGCTGCTCTTTGGCAACCACAAGGCCTGGCACATGATGGCACTGATAAATTTCAGCTAATCAATTAATGAAAACATGAATGAACATTATTATTATGATTAAAATACAGGTTTCTGTTACAGGAATAATGATATTTAGTATGTAGAAAAAATCTCGAGAAAATTAATAATAATATACAATTTCAATTATATATTTGAATGCTGCTTTATGACTGACACACATTATTATATTCACTTTTGTTTGTAATTTATAGTTTAAAAAGCCAAAGGTCATATTATCTCCATCTTTGTCATTTCCGTATCTAGCACAGGTTCTCCGTAAACAAGCAACATCCACCATCTGCTTCATACTTTTCATCTGTCATACACACTGCTTAGAACTTTACATAGATTTCTAAGTAATCTTTTCCAATGCTAGAGACCAGGAAAAAGATTGAGAATTTCAGTTGTTTATTGAAATAAATAGCCTCCATCCACAAATGTGTTGGGAGAGCTGGAAAGCTACATGCAAATATATAAACTCCACCACCAAATTCCATGATACACAAAAATAAACTCAAGATGGATAGAAGACTTAAGTATAAGTCATGACACTGTAAAAGTCTTAGAGTAGAACATAGGCAGGAAAATTTCAGATATCCCATGTCACCGATATTTTCACCTAGAGCAAGAGACATAAAGGAAAGAATAAACAAATGGGACTTCATCAAATTAAACAGCTTCTACAAGTCTAAAGAGAACAGAAAAAATGAAAAGTGAACCAAACATATGGGAAAATATATTTGCCAATGATACCTCAGTCAAGGGTTTGATCTCCAAAATATATTAAGAACTCGCAGGATTCCACACCAGGAAGGTAAGCAATCCAATTAAAAAATGGACAAAGGGCTGAATAAACACTTCTCCAAAGAGGGCATACAGAGGACCCAGAGAAAAGGGTGGGTCAATATCACTAGCCATCAGAGAGATGAAAATTAAAACCACAATGAGATACCACTTCACACCATTAAGAATGGCCATCATAAACAAATCAACAAACAAGTGCTGGTGAGGTTGTGGAGAAAAGGGAACCCTAGTGCACTGCTGATGAGAATGCAGACTGGTGCAGCCACTGTAGAAAACAGTATGGAATTTCCTCAAAGACTAAAAATGGAACTGCCTTTTGACCTGGCAATTCCACTGCTGGGATTATACCATGAGAATCCTGAAACACCATTTCAAGAGAACCTATGCACTTCAATGTTCAGAGCAATGTTATTTACAGTAGCTGAGTGTTAGAAACAACCTAAGTGCCCATCAGTAAATGAGTGGGTCAAAAAACTTGGTACATTTACACGATGGAATACTACACAGCAGAAAGAAAGAGAGAGCTCTTTCTGACACCCTTTGTGACAGCATGGATGAAACTAGAGTATTATGTTAAGTGAAATAATCCAGGCAGTGAAATAAAATACCATGTGATCTCACCTGTAAGTGGAACCTAGTCAACAAAACAAACAAATGAACAAAATATAACCAGAGACATTTAATTTAAGAACAAACCGACAGTAGCCAGAGGGGAGGTGGAAGGGGATAATGGGAGGAAAAGGGGAAATGGTTGTCAAGGAACATGTATAAAGGACACATGGACAAAGCCAAATGGTGGTAGGACTGAGGGTGGAAGGTGGGGATGGATGGAGTGGGGGAGAGTAATGGGGGAAATGGGGACAACTATAATTGCACAATAAAAAAGATGATTTTTAAAAAGCAAAAAGAAATGTTAGAATTTTAAAATCACAAAACATGTAGAATTCCCTTTTGTTTCCATCTGGTAAGAGGGCCAAAATGGATAGTAAAACAAAAACACATTTTAAACTGTAGAGTGACAATTATAGTTTTGGTCTAATTACCTTAGACTTAGTGATATTTAGGTGACTTCTTTTTCTGAAATGTAAAATAATGAGATAGTAGTATGTAAGTACCAACCTTTCTTAACTATTCAAGTATTATTTTTTTCTGTTTTGTAGTGGCAGTGTATGTCAGAGGCATAATGAAAGTGTATATAAAAACTTTTGAAAAGGGTAAGTACATTTATCCATATTGCACATTATTGATGGCTTAAGTAGAGAAAATTGGAAAATATTTCCTAATGATTTGTATGACAAATTTATAATCTGTTCTCTCATTGCAGTTCTAATTTTAAATATTCTGTTTCAGTGTCCCCATAAATCAGCAAATGTTCCAGAAGTAATTTAAGATTTTATTTTTGTTAGAAGAAATGTCTCAAATGTTGTTTTTTGAATTAAATCGATCATAGCTCTGTGAGTGTGTTTGTCTGTGTGTGTTTTCCCTTCCTCTACTGAAGAATAAAGGGGTTTTAATGATTTTATTCATTTTTTATAAATATAGAGCTGTCAGATTATGATGATATGTGTCACTTTAAAGAACATCTTGGTAAAGGAGCTGTACAGTTGATACACGAGATCTGAGGTGCAAAAACATAATGATGTTTTTCCTTTCATCCACGGTGACCTGTGGTCTTAGCAAATGTCACCTGTTACCCATGAAGACAGACTGGGGAGCTGAGTCAGGGGCTAGAAACAAACAGCTGCAGGAAGCATCAAATGCAAGGCGAGGAACCCAGTGCTTTTGCGGGTGATTTTGTTTGCCGCCCATGACAGCATCACAAGACTGAGCATGCCTGCATTAAAGTGGGCTTTGGACAAAGAGAACATGTATGCATTAATCAGTGGGTAAAAAAATTGCCTGATGAAATATATGAAATATCATACATGTAACTTTTTAATTAGGTCCAAGTAGCTGCATTTTAATGGTGTGATTTAGAAATGTGTGTGTAAGATGGGAGCTCTCAGCCAGCACCAGTTTAACAACTGATCTGACAAGGCAACGTGGGGGCTGAGATAAGAAAGAGGAGCTATGGCATCAGGGCAAAGGAGAGTGGATGGCAGGTCAGATTCAGAAAAAGAAAACTAAGCTCTCTTACTGGAGGGATTCAGCTAAACATTTCTAGAGGAAAGGTGGTCGTATTTACCTATGTGAACTTGGCATTACTGTAAAAACCTATGTTTAAGGCCACTGTAGTCTGACTACATGCGATCTGTGTTTTGAAAAGTTGTTTTTAATTTTCAGCTATTATTTTTATTCTTTAATTCCTTATACATCATTTGACACACTAATAGGTTATATGCACAGTGTTTAGTACTACAAAATGAAAAAAAATAAGAAATCATATGTGATTTTAATAGCCTTATGCACATTTTTAAAATGCATTCTGAATTTAAAACAACTTTTTCAGGATTATTGTTATTTTGCAGTATTTGAATTGATTGAATTACTTGATAGAGCAGGTAAAATTTTCTTGTATTGTCTAAATTTTGTGCTGTAGCATTTAAAAACAAAATAGGAGTACGTTTTGAAGTAATCGTCACTAAGTGTAAAATTTAATGCACACCGTGCAACAGTTCTCTAATACTATTCCCAAGGTAGGACATTTTCACTCCTATATGATGGGTCTAGCCCAATACTTTGGAAAGGCAAGTTAGAATAAGTGAAATAAATTCATTCTCATTTTATTTTGACTAATTTCATCCCCTTTGCAACAATATTATTTATACTACAAGTTATAACTATTCTGAACAAATTAATTCAATGCTTACTATATTTGATGTGCTATTCTGACGCTATGTAACTGTGGTACATTTACACAATGGAATACTATGCAGGAGAAGAAAGAAGAAAGAATTCCTACCCTTTGGAACAGCATGGATGGAACCGGAGACTCTTTGCTAAGGCAAATAAGCCAGTTGGTGAAGACAAATAACAAGATGATCTCACTTATAAGAGGAATCTAATGAGCAAAATAAACTAACGAGCAAAACAGAATCGGAGACATGGAAACAGGGAACAGATGGACAACTTCCGGAGGAAAGGAGGGAAGGGGGAAATGGTGGAAAGAAGGAGAAAGGAATAGTCAAGGAATATGTATCAATGACCCATAGACATGGATAATGGTGTGGGGACTGTGGGAATGGGGGCAGGGTGGGTGGAAAGAAGCAAGGGGAAATATTGGGATAACTGTAATAGAATAAATAAGAATAAAATAAATATAAGTAAGTAAAGTAAGTAAATAACACTTTGGTACCTTTATACTTTCTGCAAGACATTACTCAAACTATTGATGGGGTGTTGCTCAGTTATTGGCTCTGCTGGTCATTGTCAGAACTTGAAAATAAAACCAACTATTGTTCTGTTCCCACGGAGCTTAGTAGTTTCTCATAGAAGGTGTATTTAAATTAGTCAATACTTATCTCACACGGAGAAAGTAATTACAAAGCAGAAATACAGGAGTGCTATGATATTGTCATGCTCTGTTTGGAAGTGACATTTAAATAAGACTTTCACTTACATTTTATAGTCAATAGAAATAAGACATGCATAAGTATACTCAAAAGAACTGAGAACATTATCTCAAATGCTTCATGGCAGAGCTATCATTAAATTAGCATCTTGAAAAAATATCAAAATCACTGAGTCTTTTTCAAATCCTGATATAGTCTGCTAAATTCATTTTCACAGGATAATTAAGTGTGCAGTAATACAATGAGTCTTTTCAGGATCTTTCTCATAAAATGAGGAATTTTTTTTTCTATTTCTTTCTGGTTACATGTTTCTGTGTCTATAATCTCACACTTCTAATCTGTCACTGTTTAACTTTCCCTTTCTAAGCACTGCCTTTGAAAAATCAGCTAAAATGTTATTGCTCTTGCAGCACTGATCGTCTTGCAGCCATCTTCCGTGACATAGTTTCCTGCAACAGAATCTCAGTTACCAATATTGTTTCCACAAGCTGATGTATAAGACCGTGGAAACAGTTGAAAAATATCATGATTGCAATGATATAAAGGAACAATGATGGGAAATAGACTTTACTATATCATAGTTGTGAAAATAACCAAATCTTTACACCTAGTATTTTATCAATGACAGATTTTTATCTACTTTCATTTGTCTTCTCCTCTTTATATTTGGGCTCTAGGGATAACCTAGGAATGTTGGGATAATTTTGTTTAATTCTAGGTAAACTGTGCAAATAACTATAAGTTAGATCAATATTCATAAGTCATGATTTCTTGTCAAATTACCTGTATCAAAAATATATCTCTGCTTCTAATGAGAATATTAGTTAACAATGGCTGGAACATTTCAATTCTTATTTCCTAAGCTTCCAAGCATCACATGCTTCTCCTATGGCTTCAGTTACAGTACTATAGAGAAGTTAATTATGTAAAATGGTTTTCCCATTTCGTGTACATACCCACATGTTCACACACATACAAGATCTGTCCAGAAGGTACCCAGCCATGTAATATGAAAAAAATAGAGACATTCATTGAAGAAGATACAAGATATAAGAAACACCGTACATAAGAAAATGATGCCTCAGTCCCCTTCAAAGCAGTTACCTTGGGACCTCACACAGTTCTCCCAATTGCCATCAGCAGCCCTGTGGTATTTTCCTGAATCTTGTCAGGGATCTGAAATCTCTTTCCTTTCAAAAGTGATTTTAGTTTTTGGAAAAGCTAGGGGTCACAGGACACCAAATCTGGGCTCTAGAGGGGGCTGAGTCACCTGGGTGATTTGATGTTTTGCCAAAAAAAACTCTACACAAGACGTGATGTGTGAGCTGCTGTGTCGTGATGAAGCTGCCAATCACCAGCTGCCCATAGCTGTGGCCTTTTAAGTCATCCAAATAGTTTCCACAAAGGAATGTTCAAGCTTAATGCAAAATTTGATGCAGATTTGTTCCTCTACATGCTCAGTCATTTTGAATGAGATGGCCACACAGTACACATGCTCAGTCAACATTGTCCACTATCCCCACTGACTGGTACAGTGAAGTTATCATTGTTCACACTTGCACATTAGAGTCCACTCTCCTTGGCTGCCAGATTTCATCAATATCACACAAATCATTCTTGGTATGTTAACAATGGCTGGAATTTTTCTGGACAGATCTCTTATTTTGGCAATATCTATTATTTATATGTTTATTTCAAATTTGATTATGTGTAATATAATAAACTCTTTCAACTTTTTCCAATCACAGATTTCATATATTGCAAAAATATCCCAAATATTTATTTTGATAGAAGTAAGATAAATAAATGGGCCATCAATTTGGAAAATTGTCAATATTTACTAATATTAAAATACTGAGAATTTATAACTGAGCAATGGCCAACTTTTGATTTGATGATCAAGGAAGCATTTCAGAGAGACTTACATTTAATTGAGATACAAATGATGAGAAGGAGTCAATCATGGGGAAAATACAGGAATTATTGAAAGAAGATGGAAGTCACTAAGGTGGAAAAGAAATGTATGTTTCTGGTGTGAAGAGGTTGTGGAGAAAAGGGAATGCTAGTGCACGATTAGTAGGAGTGCAGACTGGTGCAGCCACTGTGGAAAACAGTATGGAATTTCCTCAAAAAACTAAAAATGGAACTGCCTTTTGGCCTGACAATTCCACGGCTGGGATTATAGCCTAAGAATCCTGAAACACCAATTCAGAAGAACTTATGCACCCCAATATTCAAAGCAGCACGATTTCCAGTATCCAAGTGCTAGAAGCAACCTAAGTGCCCAGCAGTAAATGATCAAAAAACTGTAGCACATTTACACAAGGGAATACTATGCAGCGGAAAGAAAGAACACCTCCCCTTGTGTCAGCATGGATGGAACTGGAGAGTATTAAGTGAAGTGAAATAAGCCAGGCGGTGAAAGACAAATACCATATGATCTTGCCAATAAGTGGAAGCTAATCAACAAAACAAACAAATGAGCAAAATATAACCAGAGACATGGAAATACAGAACAAAATGACAGTGACCATAGAGGAGGGGGCAGGGAGATAATGGGGAAGAAGGAGAAGGGTCAAGTCAAGGAACATGTATAAAGGACCCATGGTCATGGACAACAGGGGAGAGGTTTGAATGTGGGAGGGGAGAGTAATAGTGGAAAAGGGGGACAACTGTAATTTAACAAGTATAACAAATTTAAAAAATGAAATATATGTTTCCAAGTAAGTATAAAGGGCCTTAGTGTTGGGAACATTGTAAGGAAGGATAAAGGTGCAAAAAATACTCTGAGACATTTACTTGAATCACATACGTAAGGTCAGAAAACCAAGGTAAGGAAGGAGTCATAATTTAATTCAATATGTATGTGAAAATTATTCATGGTTTTACATGAGTGATATAATATGATTTATAATTAAAATAATCTTTATGCTGCCATGAAGGCAAGGATTACTGGGAGTAAAAGTTTGAAAGGGGAGAATTTAGGAGTATCTTGAATAATCCACATGTGAGATGATAGTGGCTTGAATGAAAGAGAGAAAAGTAAGAATGGAAAATAGTAGACAGACTCAAGGTAACTTCTGCAGGAAATTCCACAGGGCTCCCTGATAAATTGGGTGTGGTGACTGAAAGAAAGAGAATAATCCAGAACAATTAGAGCAATTAATTATTGCAATTTAATTCCTAGTGATGATTGTGTGAGTATTGTTTTTGCCTTCAATGACCTTAAGATCTAATGGAAAAGATATATGCAAAGGAATACTGAAACTATAGACAAAAATACTTATAGTTTATTTTAAAACTTTCTGCACTCTAAAAATTCTTAGCAGTGTTATATTAAGAAAGCACAGGTTATTTATTTTAAACTTAAAAATCCCTGCCCAGAAAACAAATCCAGCAACACATCAAAATAATTGTTATAATGAGAAGGAAATTCTTAAATAATAAGGTGAGAAATAAAAAATTCAGACAGTCATGTTATTTATATCTGAAATTTATTTCTGAACCTCCATCAGCTAAAGCCAAAAGTGAAATCTAATGGATTAACAATTTATAATTTCTTGGTAGCCATCCACACATGACACATCAGCAGAGACACCACACTTTCTGTCCCTGAGCAAAGAGGAACTGCTACAGAGAATGAAACAATGTAAAGAACAGCAGACTCTCTTGGTTTCTCAGACTATTTCAGAATAACATTTGAGTTTTGCATTTACATAAACAAGTGGCCTGTTGAAGCATAGCCAAATCCAATTTTTTGCTGCACGGGCGGAATGCTGGCAACATTAAAATAGTGTTTCGGCCCCAGTGAATTGACAATGTCACTTATGCAGTAGCCTTGAGTTCCTTAAGGGCCCAGCATGCAATGAGTTATTTTATTCATTTATTTAACAAATACTTTTCACTTGCCATTTATTTTACTATAATTTTGTCAGGATAAATTTGTGTAAGCAGTAACTTAAAATAATACAAAGAAGAGCCAAGCATGTTGTTTGTCCATCCTGGGAAAACATACATATAAAAAGCATATATTTAACATGAATGTTCAAAAATGAACTAAACCATTTGTACATAAAGTCTTGTAAGAGGACTTCTTATTTTGTAAAATAGAGATTTGTTTGCTGGTGTGTTTGCTTTCCAGAATATTGCACCTACTTAGAAAGATCTATGAAAGAAAGTCACTTTGGGATAAAACTTCAAAAGCAAAATGTTTTGGGACATAGGAAAGTGATGGAAAGAAAACCATTTGGAAAGGGAAAAAGAAAGAGTGAAAGTGTAGGAAAGGGAGAGGACATAATGAGAAAAATCAATGATAAATAATTAAGCATGCTTGATGTTTTGTGTTTTAACGATGAGTGCCAGAGATAAAGCTTAAAATATAGATTAAATATGGAAACAGAGACATTGAAATAAAGAGCAAATTGACAGTAACCAGAGGGAAGGGGGAGGGAGATAATGGGGGAATGAAGGGGAAGGGGCATCAAGGAACATGTGTGAAGGACCCATGGACAAGGCCAAAGGGGGATAGGATTGAGTGTGCAAGGTGGGGGTGGGTGGTGTGGGGGACAGTGGTGATGGAAAAATGGAGACAACTGTATTCAAACAACAATAAAAAATGATTAAAAGTGGAATCTATAGTAGTTCTTCTGTTTTCAAATGTATACTTTCCTGCAGAGAAAATGGGAATGTATTGGCAATTAAGGTTTTCAAAAGCCATGATTTAAGATAATATATATGACAAAAATCAGAATGAGGAGGGTGGTGTCCTCATGGAGCTAAACTGGTGCCTTGCACTCACCACCCAAGTCTCAGACTTGTAACCATTGGTGTAATTCAACTCAATGCACAACCAAGTAATAAGAAGGATTAAGGGAATTAAAAAGAAACTTCCAGGATCTCAAAGGTACTGTTTTTCACAAAAGAAAGAGACAAAGCTTACATTTTAACCAAAAGTCCTAACAGATGGCCAGGTGGAGAATAAGAATTTAGAGGCAGGGAATAAACATGATTCTTCAGGCTGCAAATTAGGAAAGCTTGCACTGGTGACCTCTTTCTGTATATGTTTATGCACACATGGAATTAGAACTTACTGATGCATTCTTTTTCCATGGGGAATTCTGTTGAAAAACAGAAAATCAATTAAAATAGTAAATGTGTAATACCACTGGAAATCAAGGAACAGTGGGCAATCCGCAGTAAATAAATAGAAAAACGTTTCAACTTGAGCTTTGTTTGAGATTAGTTTTGTGAAAATTGGAATTACCTCCTCAACATTTTTCAAAAATTCATGTGAAAATGTATGAATTTGTATTTTCCTAAAACAATGTTTATTTCATATAATATCAAGTTTATCTTCTCAAAGTTAAAAAAAAAACTATGTAGCGCCCTGGCTGGTGTAGCTCAGTGGATTGAGCGCGGGCTGTGAACCAGGTATCGCAGGTTCGATTCCCAGTCAGGGCACATGCCTAGGTTGCAGGCCATGTCCCCCAGCAACCACACACTGATGTTTCTCTCTCTCTCTCCCTCCCTTCCCTCTCTAAAAATAAATAAATAGAATCTAAAAAAAAAAAGTTTAAAAAAAAAAAAACTATGTAGCTTGTCATAGAATATAGTAAAATTATAAATGTAATAAAATATGGACATAAGATAATGAATTTAGCAAAAATATTGTGTACTAAGTACAAATAAACTAAAATATACTAAATTTATTTATATTACTTTTTGATTATTAGTATAATATAAAATACATTTTGGTATTTATAAGATTTCCCGTTATATAAGTATGTACATTTTTTTTTTAGATTTTATTTATTTATTTTTAGAGAGGGAAGGGAGGGAGAAAGAGAGAGAGAGAGAGAGAGAGAAACATCAATGTGCAGTTGCTGGGGGACATGGCCTGCAACCTAGGCATGTGCCCTGACTGGGAATCGAACCTGCGATGCCTGGTTCGCAGCCTGCGCTCAATCCACTGAGCTACACTTGCCAGGGCAGTATATACATTTTTTTATGTTCAATTTAGCTATTTTGTTTGCTAAAAGTTCCCTTGATTTTTTTCTTAGATTTTAATATTTATATATCCTGTTATGTTGTTAGTTAAAATATTTATAAATTTTAGTGTTTTATTATATATTTGTGACTTTTAGTTCTTGAAATAAATGATTATTTCATTAATTGTATTCAATTTTTGATTTATGATATTCCATATAAATATGTATATTTTCTTCTGAATACAGATTTTTCTCCTCTGTGAACACTAATAAATAATGCTTTTTATTTATTAAATATCCTCTAATTGCAGTTCACATTATATTTCCAAAATATGAAATATTTATTAATATTTACTCACTGCTTTTCTAGAATTATGATGGGAGAATATAAATATTATTTATTCACTTTTGATAGTGCCATTCTGTCTAATGTAAGCTACATTTTTTAATATTTCCAGGGCTTTGGAAAAGTTTTACTCTCCCTCTTCTGGAACTGCTGTGAGATGTTTGCATTATGCTTGGCAAGTCGACGAAACCATTAATACCCTCTACGCCATCCATTTGCTTCTTTTACTTTCTCTTCCATAGACTGAGATCGGCGCATTGATATCAGAAATCACTTCACTGGCTCATTTCGTTTCTCTTCCCCTGTTATAATGAACGATTCACCAAGACTGAATATTTCAAATCAAATACCACGGGTGGGTTGTCCTTAAGCCTATATTCTGTTGTCATATGTAACCATCAAATCCTGTTCCTGCGGGAGAATGCAACAATAGCCCCTGGACAGTATATTCACACTTAGTGTCCTCTCTTGATAAATTTTAGTGCTGTTTCTCAAACAGCCCCTCACCCAACCATGACCTTCATGCCTATGGTCTTCCAGGGATTGCTTTAGGCACATGAAAAGGACAGGTTAAAGGTGAAGTAATATTCTAGACATTAAAACATAATGTCCTTTATATATAAAAGTATATTTCAGATTAATATAGGTTTGAATATTTTAAACAAGAGCAAATAAAGTAACTTTAAAAACAGTCCCTTTTTACTCTATTTCAGAGTATTGAACCTGAGTTTGCAATGACACAAATCTGAGATAGGTTTTCCTCATTTTTATTTCATCTGCCTCAAGTTTGGTGATAGTGGCCTTAGGTTGTAAATGGTAATACAGTTTTGTGTCATTATGTGAGTATTACTGAGAAGTTTGGTGAGGCTGAATTTGAGTCAAACAACCTATTCAACCAGAAGTCATGTGACTCACCTATCGAACAGCTGGTTATTTTCCTACTCCCTAAAGCCGACTTCCTCCAAAGCTGGAAATCTGTCTGCACTTCTGGATCCACTCTTCCCCTTCTGCATCCTGTTCTGTGGTCTGTTATGGCTCCATCAAGAGGCATTCTTGGCCTCTGGCTTCTGGTTGGGTTTTGGGGTTACTGAAGGGGTTGGGGACAGGAGGGAGAGTGGTTCTAGGAAGTTTGTTCCCCTGGTTCTCTCTTCCAGATTTGCTCCCTGTTGTTTGACTGTTTATATGCAGTCAGAACCTCTCTCCACCCAACACCGCCCTCTTCATTCGGGGCCCAGGACAATGGATCCCTTCCCTAAATGTTTCAGGCTTAGGAGTAATCCTGTCTCCCTATACTATTACTTGGGGTTCCCTTCACTGTGGCCACAACTCTGCAAATATCTCCTTTATTAATATGACCTCATATTATACAAGAGCATGACATATCTTCTTTCTAGGGACACTGACTGGTAGACCATTGTTGATTAAATTATGCCTGTGCAGGCTTTGCCACATTCAATTACTTATAAGTGCATGGACACCAGCCCATCTCTCCAAATTCCAATATTGACATTTCCTGACCTATGTGCAAACCTGAAGCCTGTAGCTGTTATATTAAGTAAGCATGACTTATGGAATGCAATCATAGTGGAATTTATTTTACCTATCACTGACACTTTATGTGTGCTCTGAATGACTAGATCTTCCGTTGTGCAGGATAAAATTTAGGAAAGTGCCAATAAAATTGTCACTGAGACACATACAAACACATAGCCTCACCTGTTTCATTTAAACAATTAACATTGCATTCCTGGTTGTAGTGGTTCATTCAGATTTCCATGTAGCCTTGCTGTCTTTCCCTTCTGGGTATCAGGATCCTGCTGGAAGGAGTCCTGTTCCCATCCTTTTCCCTAGAGGGAGCCATTCCATTATGATCCCTTCACACCATGGGGAAGGTTTGCCCTCTGTGAATACACATTTTTTTTTTTATTATTTTGACATTCTGTAGCACTACACAGTCCACATTTTCTCCACTTCTTAGCAATCCAGCAACATTTGAGAGATTTAAATAAAAGCAATAATAACTGATGATGTTGAACTTTTTGTCTGAGCTCTGAGCTCCAAGAGAACAGCAACATCTAAGAACCACCTCCCTCGCCCCAAACTTTGTGTCTGGCAAACAGCTTCATGTAAAGAAGCACTCTCCCAGCAGATGTGGATAAGACTCCCATGTGGGATGATTCTCTTGTTTACCTGTGACAGGAACAGCCACAATCCCCACATTCTCATTATTTGTCTCATTAGCTGAATGGTTAGTTTCCACTGGCCAATTAGGGCAAAGTACTCACTAACCTGTCCTGACCAAAATTTAGTTAGGTGTCTCCTTTCCATACAAGCACCTAGTCTGACCCACTCCTGAGCAAACTTCTGAATGTAGAACAATTTCTCCCTAAATGGCCCCTCCAGAGAATTTTCTGATCACAGTGAAAAATAATCACTGATCAACTAACTAATCACAGCTTCTACTCATTCTGTGTCTTCACGCTTGGTTCTTGTTTTTTCTGCTGGCTTTGTTTTTTTCCTCCTTAAAGGATGCCTGACTTTGCCCAACTTGGAGATGATTGCAGATATTATGACCAGACTCATCTCTACTGCGAGAGTTCTTATATTCCTACTACAACAGTATTCTCAAATAAAGTGTCCCCTTAACCAAGTCTTGTTTTGTTTTTTATTTGACTTAACTGTATCCTAAATTCCAGATTAAAGTAGGGTCTCCTCAATACTGATTGGTATTGCATCCAACCACGTTACTTATGTGACAATACAAACTTAAGCTTCTGCCATGATCCATTATATATATTGAACGTTATGACAATCCATAACATTCTCTTTCTTAACACAGTTATTTGAATTAATGCTTGTAAAGCTCTGAGAACAGTGGCTGGCACGAGTTAGGAGGTATGTAAGTGTGAACTCTATTAATATCATCATCATTGTTGCTATTAATATTAATCTAGGTCCTCTTTCAGTTATAAATTTTCCTACTTAAACATATATGCCCTGAAGAAGCTAACCTCTTCCTTGTACATTGTTTGTTGATAATATGTTTTCTAAAAATTATTTGGGGAATAAGAATATAAAACATTCCCTAAATGTACTGTAATAGATTTATGTGACTACTTCTGTGTAGGACTACAGAAGAAATAAGAAGATAACACCTAAAAACAAAGTATCGTTAATTTACATGGTCTTATGGCTTATATGTGAAAATTTATATTTGAATTATAATTAAGGAACATTTTAATAAATTTTAAAAAGGTTTCTAGTTTCTATTCGTTTATAATGCCAGAACTTTTAGAGTGAGTGTGCCCTAGAATAAACAGATAAAAAAAACCCAAAACATTTTGTTTAAAGAAATGGAAGTTAGGGAAGATTTGACAAGTATTGGCTTTGCAAAAAGGTTTTATTTTTTTTTTCCGTTAGATGGCTCTAGTAGTGCTTAGTTGTCTTTAATTTCATTGGAAACAATTTTGTTAGATTGTATTGTGACAGCTGTCATATCAGCATGCATTTAAAAAAACATCAAAATCAGTGAATTTTTTTTTGTGTGTAGCTATTTTAATATTGAAGACGAAAGAAAATAAGACATGTTTTTGGCATACTATGCTTTATTACATCAAGAAAGGTAAAAATGTAACTGAAACACACACACACAAATTTGTGTGGTGTATTGGAGAAGGTGCTGTGACTGATTGAAAGCGTCAAAAGTGGTTTGTGGAGTTTCCTGCTGGAGACTTCATGCTGGAGACTTCTCGCTGGACAATTCATTCAGGTAGACCAGTTGAAATTGATAGAAAACAAATCAAAACATGAATTGAGAACAATCAGTGTTATACTATGTGGGAGATAGCTGACAAAGTCAAAATATCCAAATCAGTAAAGTGATTGGTAAAAATGAAAAATGTGTCTTTTACTTTACAGAAAAACTAAACGAACTTTTTGATGACCTAATAACAGAAATGCTGTTACTTAGGATGAGTCCCATAAGATTTCACCATATTGGTTCCTGACAGTCCATGAAAAAATATCTAGGAAGAAAACAGGTATGCTCTTAAAGACAGGATATCTTCCAATTTTCTGAACTTTCAACATGAAGTCAGTACACGTAGAGTGAAAAGACCAAGGCATGACTAATTTGTCATTCAGATCACCCAACAAAAACTGGATTTAGAGGGAATAAAAATATTGATAATATAAATGCTGAGCTATTGAACAGGAATGCCACAGACCAGTTAGCATGGAAACTTAAAGCTCACAAGTGATCAGTCAAAATACAATAGAATATGATAAGAAATGTTTTGTTTACTACCAGGACCCCAGTCACAAGGTTTATTGACCTGAGAATATTATGATTTTTCTCCTATCAACAAAGGTTTTTATCTAACATTGACCACTTACATGAAAACAGAAGATCACTAGTTTTTTTATCTATTAGTCTCTGGATTATTGAAATGTTTGTCTAAGTGATATTAAAGCATGAACCATGGTTCAGCTTAATTTTAGGATGCCTCGCCCCAAATGTTTATTTCTTTAAATTATAAAATTTCTTGAAGAGCTATAACTCAATATTTATTTCACAACAAACAATTTTTAAATATTGTGATATGGACCAAAAGTTGCTGATTTGTATAAAATTAAAAGTGTGTATCTTTGATTAAGACGATTGCAGCCATTTTTTTCTTATTTTTTCAATGATTGATCAATGACACCTTCACACCACGTCATTTAGTCACTGCATTCGGTGGTGTATGGCTCATACTGCTCTCAAGGGTTAGTTTTGCCTCTACAAAGGGCTGACTGCTTTTGTCAGAAGAATCATAAGGTAGAGTAAAGCACTCCACACATTGTAAGTATTCACAAAAAACTGGCTTACTAACAGATTTCTGAAGCAATTTTTACTACAATGAAATATCTCAAATAGTTTTAAAATTCAATTTTCATTATCATTTACTTTTATTTTTTTTAATTTTTCAGAAAAGTAAAGCTAATATTACTGTGTAAAACCATTAAGTCAGATGAGTCATAGATACAAATACAAAAAATAAGGAAGATTAAAATACAAGCT
Organism: Tonatia bakeri; assembly: GCA_004024845.1. Classification (NCBI taxonomy): domain Eukaryota; kingdom Metazoa; phylum Chordata; class Mammalia; order Chiroptera; family Phyllostomidae; genus Tonatia; species Tonatia bakeri. The sequence goes on from PVIA01001626.1 coordinate 244,024, forward strand.
ACTAGTAAAACCATAACATTTGTTCAAATCCCATAGAACACAAAAACCAAGAAAAAAGAATTTCACCTTATTAATAGTAATTAATCTTGTAATATAAATGCTTCATTGCTTTAACATCCATGCAATATTTACTGTCTACCCAATAGCCATTGTGCTAGTTACTACAGAAGAATCTAAAAATGAATAAAATAAATTACCACAAAACAGTGTTTATACTCTATTAAGCTGAATAAGCTGTGTGCATGATCTACGTTCAAGTTATAATGTAAGGACTACAAGTGTATTTTAAATGTTCAATATTAGCTGTGGACACACAATATTTTAAGAGGAATACACAAAAATCAAAAGTTTATGCTTTAAACAAAAATGATTTCTTTACTCAATATATGTAAAACAAATCATGCCTTTGGTTAAAGTATAGTGCATGAACTACATCTATTCACAGAATGCTGTACTGTGGTACTTTTGAAAGTCACGGTAAATTCACAAATTTAATGAATTGTAGAAACATCCATGTTATTCCACTAAGTAAAGGACCAGATAAAACAGCAGCATAAAATCACACTCTAACAGCAAATATGTAGAGTCTGGGTACACGTAGGCCTGTGAGTGGGGAGTGTGTCTTAGTTGTTTGAACTGCTCAACAAAATGCCACAGGCTGGATGGCTTAAACATCAGACATCCACTTCTCACAGTTCCAGAAGCTGAGATGTCCAGAAGCAAAATGCCAGCCAATTGTTCTTGGTAAAGGTTCTCTTTCCGGTTTGCAGGTGGCTTTCTCTTCTCATTGAGTACTCAAGTAGCTGGGGGGATCTTTTCTATTAGCATTATTTTAATTCCCACTACACAATACAAGTATAGGAAAATGGTATATGTGGAAATGCACAAAAATCAGTCTTGTAGGTATGATTAATTAATATTTTTTACTGGAATTATCATGTATTACTATTATAGCCTAAAATCTTTTATAAAAAAGGGATGAAACATGGAACATGGAGTTAGCAAAACCTCATGCAATCTTTACCAAAATTTATAACTTTTTCTTCAGTAAATTTAGAATAGACTTGTGTTTTTCATTTCTTACAGAAAATATGGTTTTCACTGCTGGATTCTTCTTTGTTTTGAGCTACCCTTAAGTCAGTTAACAAACACATTTGCTGTGTTACAAGGAACATACTACATTGAGAAATACAAAATAAATGATTAATACCATTTACTTAAAATGTAGAACTGCCTGGAGAATATCTCTTACTCACTGGTATCATTGATAATTGTCTATTGGAAACAGGCTTTAAAATCAAAATACTACTAGGATTAAGTTCTGGAAACTTTTGACTTTGCTGAAACTGTTGACTGCTAAAACTTTGACATCTTTAAACATATAGAATGCTTTCTACAACAATTCTTGACTCCTAACTCAAGATCTCTCTGAAACCCAAGGTAATTAGTTGTTTCTTTTTTTTCCTACATCTTTGAATCATTAAATTAGTTTCAAAGTTTTAAGACTCATATTCTCATCATTTCAGTCTCTCTGGTAACGTGTCCCTCAAGGAGAAAGGCCACGTCTACGTCACTTTCGTGTGTCTATTGTCTGTCATAATGTCTGAATCAGGGTTAATGTTACCAATGTGCTTATGGAATAAATGTAGAAGTAAAAGAGCCCACTCATTCTCTATTGAAGAATATACTTCCCTTCCCCTAGTGTATATTGATAATGGGCATAGAGTTGAGGAATCTCCTCCAACTGTTCCCTTCATTTCCAATTCTCTCATGCTCTGCTGCGAGGAATAAATAGTTCAGTGATTTTTTCTTTAATTTGATGAATAATAGCAAAAATCTTGATTATTCTAAGCAAAAAATAAATGTATGCCACATTTTCCTGAAAGATTTTATCAATTCTTGATTAACTTTGTAAATATTCATTAACCTTGGAGGAAAATATATAAAATTTTGATATGTCAGTTCAATTGGGTTTTGAATAATAACTGTACCTCACAAATACCTTCTCATAAATATAATGAGAGAAAAAAATCCAAAGATGTGGCTGCCAAACCTCAACTGCAAATTAGCTGCCATTGTGCTCAAACCTGAACTTAAATACTCTTGAACATCATCTGTCTACGCATCCCTTTCACTATGAAATAAACAGGCAAGATCTGTCGGATGCTAACCATACAAAACAGATCAAATGCATTAACTAGTGTTAGATGGCATTACTTACTGGTTTGTAAAACTGCTGGTGAGAACATGACCCGGACAAGTCAGCCGTACACTTCTTGAAGAATTTCAACTGTTCAGGGGTCTCAAAATACAGTGTACAAGTCAGTGAGCACTAAAACACAGACACAATGATCCTTGAATGACCATAGCACCACGACAGAAAATGGCCCGATTGATTAGTAGTCTGAAACCAGTAATTGCATATGATTTGTTTTATTGAGGTTGTGCCTATCATACCATTTTCATAAAAGATTGATAGCATTTAAAAAAATCTTTTTGGCTAACACCTTAATTCACTCTACTTTGAAATATAAAAACATTGCTTTATTTTCCCCTTGTATCTTATGAGATCTGAGGTATAAACAGTATCTACTATATATTATTTCCATTATCTACTGTACATATTACTTCCATAGTAACTCATTATCAAATTATATTTATGAACAATTATATATTTATTTTTAATATAAAGATAAAATGTATGTTGCTATAATGTTTAAGTTTAGAGGTCTTCAGAGTTTATTAAAAAGTCCCATTGTTGCAAGACCCTTTATATATATATTCTTATCATCATTTCCCAAATGAGAAAGTCCAAAGGTAGTAATTTGACAAACTTATTCCAGGTAAATTTGCTAGTAGTAACATGATTAGTATTGTAACCCGTTTTTCTTGTAAGTATGTAGCATGGAAAGGACAAAACCTTGTTCTTAAAAAAATAAATATTTTTCTCTATGGCACTTTCTCTAATTAAGAATGTAACAAAACTGTGTTGTCTTGGGGTGTTAAGATGACATTTATAGTGGTTTTCCACCTCAAATAAATTTACTTTTCAGTAGCTCGAGACTATGAAACTCCCCAAGTATACTCGGTGTTGCCATTTATGTGCACAGCACTTCATGAAATTTTAATATTTGTGACGGGATACTAAATGAAACGACGTTTAAGTTGTTGTTCATTATTTGAATGTTTTATATGATGATTTGAATGGCACTTAGCTCATTGTCCTGTTGCATTTTTCACATGAATTTCGTTTGTTAGCTACTGACTGCATCACATGGAGAATAGAATTGTACACTATACTATTTTTACATTTCCACTGCAGAATAATTATGGCCACTTTTTTACCTTCAGTTTTAAAATAAAAAAGAAGACCTACTTTAAAATAATTGCCTGCAATTTTGACTTGACAAAGATGTCAAAGCTTATTTTCTTCCTTACAATTCTTCTGGTGGAGCTCCGGATTAAGAGTAAAATGTTTTGATTTAATATCTACTGTCACTGCATTTCATGTCTAAGATGATATAATTATGAAAAAGAAAGCTTAAGTTAGGGAAGGCTAAAAAAGGACATAAATTAGTTTTTTTAAGATTTCTTTTCTAAAGAGAAAATAAGAAAAAGACAATAATGTCTTTCTCTTCCAGTTGCTTAAAATGGGCTGCTTTTTAATTATACCTGTTTCTCAGTCACAAATATAGGATTACCACAGACTTCCTCATTGTAATTGTAGAAATTACTCAAATGACTATTTTGATATTGCATATGCTACAGTAAACAACTTGGTATGATTTATTTCTTTTTTAATTGAGATATAAATGGCATATAACATTGTATTAGTTTCAGGTGTACACTAAAATGATTTGATATAGATACGTATTTTAAAATGATTACCACAATAATTTGACATCCATCACCTTATATAGCTGCAATGTGTGTGTGGGTTTTTTCATTAGAAGAACTTAAGATTTACTCTTCTTTCGCTTAATATTTAGCATTATGGAATAACATGAATTTGCTCATGTGGTTTTAATAAATACAATTGGCAAAAATCAACATGTATGTAATTTTGGGAAATATGTAGTGGAAGTTACTCATTTTGTGTTTGAAATTAAAATAAACTATGTAGGAAAATGTCCTGGAAAGTTTTCAGATCCTGAACCTCTGGAACACACACCCAAAAAATTTAAATATTCATATTTCTGTGTCCACATAATAGCAAGCTTAAACTAGATTAACTGGCAAAATGTCATGTTATACCCATGATGGAATGTCTAGTGGGAAAACATGGGAATAATAAAAACACATACAATGAATAATGGGATAAATTTGAAGTAAGTCTAAAACATTTTAAAATTTTGCTTTATCTATCTTCTATTAATTACAGTATGGAGCAAAACTATGCTTCCAGTTGTTCAAAGAAAAATAATACAATAATTTAGTAATAATACAAAAATAAACTCTGTGTTTTGCTTAATCACAACTGTTAACCATTTTTGCCCCCACCCTGTATATCTGAGCCCTTTTTATCTGGCCATTTATTACTTTGTTATATACTTTGTAAGCACTGTGAAATGGAGATATAACATGATCTCTATTTTTTTTTTTTTGGAGAGTCAACTCTCCTAGCACTAGTGAAAAACCTTTTCATGATCTTAATATGAAATTTCACCTTTGTTACAAAATAAACCTCTGGTTTATTAGAACCACAGGCATGGAAACATGGAACAATCTGAAAATGACCAGAGGGAAGGGGGGGTGGTTATTGGTGGACTAGACAAAGATTGTGTATGAATGACCCATGGACATGGACCAGAGTGTAGGAATTGAATGTGGAAGTGGAAAGCTGGATAGGCAGAGAGGGCAAAGGGGGAAAATTGGGACAATCATAATAAAATAACAATAAGAAATGATAAATAAATAAATAAATAAATAAATAAAATTTTGCTCTGTACAAAAAAAATCTCTATGGAATTTGGAATGTGTTTCTGAGATTCATAAACCATATCATCATTTTGCTTAACTTTCTGCTAGTGTCAAAAATAATTTTAGATAATTTTAGAGGTTCTTAAAACATACCCTATCGCAAACAGTGTCTTTTCTCAATTCCGGTGACCCTTTGGTTCACAGGCCAGCACTCAGTCCAATGAGCTGCACCAGCCAGGTCTCAGTTCTTTTTTATCAAGAGTTTCTTGGTCATGTTTTGTGGTTTCACTGTTCACTTGCTTTATACAATACTTTTATCAAGTTTCTAATCACACTGGAATTTCAATTTCAAATTTTTTTAATTTAAATTAATTTTGTAAAAAGTCTTTGTGTTTATAAAAATCAATCATATTACATCTCTGCAATTTCTACTTTTCTTTAATAAAATCATGTAATTTAATATTATCACCTTAAGTCTTTTTCCAAATATAAGTGGCTTTATGTCTTTTTTAAATGCTTATTAATTCATATTTTACAAATGTAACAGATATTGAACACCCAACATTTACTACATTTTACCATAATCTGTGATCTTGAGGTTGTTCAATTCTGTTTATCTGCATGATGGAAATGCTTGTTACTAGTGATAATATGCATTTCTTTCCAACTTTGTGTCTAGTGACATCACCTTAGTGGCTGAAAATCATCCATGATGTGATTATTTACATTACAAAAACCAGAAAACACTAAAATAGAGCTTGATTTGTTTATTTTTAATGTCTGGACTCCAGAAAGTAACACAGAAATGTTAATAATGCAGATTAAGCTGAAAAATGTGTCATATCTTTAGACAATACAAAATAATTAACATTCTCCAAAATTTTCAGAGAATATTCTTCAAGCAACTGAAAAGTGCAAAGTTGATATTTTCTGAAATCTTTGCTTAATCCTGTTAAAGGAGGGACCTCCAATTCATAATTTAAAAAGAGTATTTTATGAAGAATGATATTTGGAATGAATCATTCTTGTTTTGATCTACTTAGTTCTTTTTATATATTATATAGTGGTTTTATAGTTTGATTTTTTAGTAATTATAATATGCACTTAAGCATATTTACTATATAATCGCTTTTATTGCATTTTCTAATTCTACTCTGTGATGTATAAAACATATTCTAGAAAATTAAGCTTAAAATGCAGTGGTGGTATTTCTCTATTTTTTTTTTGTATAAAGTTTTTAAAGTAAATATTTAATGGGATAGTAAAACTCTCAATAAGTAAAAACTTCTGACATGCATTTGTCTCTGTTTAATAATCAGATAAGCATCCAGAGAGTTCAATTTTTATTTAATAGAAAGGGGTTTATTTCAGCTCCTGAAGGGATTTAGAGAAGATGAATTGCATATATTGCATTTCTTTGAAAGCCCAATAAATGTGCTGTTTTAGGTATTGCAGTGAAAAAGATGATAATTCCTGAGACTTTTTTGTGATGTGATTTTCTCTCACTTTTTCTCAAAGCTAATATGTGAACTTAATTTGCCATAAATTTCCATGGAGAAATCTATACCTTAGATCTTTTCATAATTAAAGGCATTCATTCAGTCAACATATTAATCAGGTTCATGTTTAGAGTTCTAGTCAGTGTTAAGAATATACACCTGGCAGAGAGGGCCTCTTTCCAAGTTTGTATGCTCCAGGAAAAGAAAATAATTCAATTCAATTAAATATGACTGAAATTCTATTAGGGACAGTAATGGTTGCAACAGGAACACAGAAAAGAGAATCACAATGTTTACCTGAGATACTTTCAAGGAAGTTCACAACATGCTTGACATTTTCTTCCTCAGTGGCATCTAATAAACATCGCTAGTAAAATCTCAGAATTCTCATCTATGAGAACTGAGGGGAAAAATCAGACAGGATATACATTTTTTTCTGAAATTATACAGTGCCCTGGCTTCCTGTCTCCTCCCACCTCAGCAGTACTTTCCTTACACAGAGAAATATAAACCCAGCTGGTAGAAGAACCTGGACGAAAAATGTTCAGGTAAGTTAGGGAGAAAAAACACCACCACCAGGTTTTCATCAAGGTCATCGCTGTATTTAGGAACATGAGTAAAATAATGGCAGTGTCCATATATGTTAGGAAGCCACATGTAAGAGCTGAGTCTATGCTGAAACAAAACCCATATTCTCTAAGATTCCTGGGAATCACGAAGGGACTAGATACAGTAAGAAAAGTATATTAAGAAAAATGCTTACTTCAGTGAAATTTCTGCCTTAAAAATCCATCATATTTAAGAAACTTAGAGTTAGAGGTTATTTTTGACAGACATATGGAATCTAAAACCCTTTAGATTTAATAAATTATTTTTATACACAAGACATAATCCTTGGCAATAGTGTAAAGCAAAGGAAAGGGTGATTATAACCAATTCATCTAATATGGATGCCAATAAAGAGAATAAGATTTAAATCGAATCTGTATACTAGCTCATTATAAGAGCTTTTACTGAGTAAAGCATTTAATGAAAGTGATGTTGTGATTAGTATGTTCTAATAGGAAGCCATTATTTTGGACTTGGAGAAAATTAGATTGAACTCTAATCCTGCTTCTTCTAAATGTAGGACCATAGTGCAAGCATTCTTATCTCTACAAGGGAATATTGACGACTATTCACAATTGATTTGATGGTGAAAGTAGGTATATTTGTGTAAGTGGTATTAATATAATGAATAAATAATTAGTGCTAGACCATTATTAAAAGCTAATAAACAGATACTCTTATTTTGTTATATGTATTACCTCTTGATTATAGAAAATTGACTTTATGTTACAACATTCCTCCATTTTGTTATGAATTTTCATTCCTCCAGTTTACACATGAGAAATAAAAGACAACTGAATATTCAATATAAAATTTATATATATATATATATATTTGAAAATTTGGTATTCTTTTCAATAGTTAAAACTATGTTAGTACCAAAACTCAGCATTTTTTAGCCCCTATCCCTTTTGAAAAATGATACTGGTCCTTATAATAACACCTACATGTTATGCATCATATGTATTCATTATTTAATCATATTGTATAGAGGTCCTACTCAGACACTATTATGAATTTTTAACAATGGAAAATAATTACAATGCAATCTGTGATCTTTAGTTGTCGACATGGTACCCAGATACTTTTACAAACATCATTGCTGGAAGGTCACAAGTGTTAAAATAAATGTAAGTTATAGTGGAAATATTAAAAAAGAGCTGATCACTAAAGAGTGCAAGTCAATAAGTAAAAATATATTTGAGGATACAGATACTAGAATTTTAGTTTTAATAATAAGATGAAGAGTAGAAACAGGGAAGGTGTCTTGGTACCCTAACAAAAGAAGGAGGAGGAGGAGAAGAAGAAAGAAGAAGAAACATGTGTAGCAATCCTAAACCTGTATCTAAAGTATCTCTAAAATAAAATTTAAAGGCTTTAAAATCAGATAAAATATAATTATTTTTAAAGTACCGCTCATGTTCCAAACCTTTTCAGTGTTAAATTTAGTAAACTTTTGCCTATCTTCAGCAAAATATTTTATCAGTACTGATTCAAGTTACTCAATACTAATTATATTATTATTAATTCAATATTATTTTATTTCTTTTGTTGGTCTATTTATATATTGGTTGTATATGTCCCTTGTTTCCTCTGGAATTCTCCTTGTTTTAATCTGCTCAACTGCTTTAAAGCTTTTTGTTTTATTACATTCATTTTTTAATCCAAAATAAGCCAAGTTATTTTCTTTTCTTCACTTTTGAGGAACAGCCTGGCAGATTGTTTGATTTTCTTTTTTGTCATATGGCACATTTGTAAGTTCAATTAGTAAAAAAAGTTCTAGAAAAATTCCAAAAGACATAAATGCATTTTTTTTTAGCATTTATACTTCCTTGAGTGATTCACTAGAGTGGAACTTTCATTATATCAAAAATCCTTTTTCCTTTTAAATCTTAAAGTGATCTTGTGTATACCTATAGATTATTTATTTTTCCAGGTGGAATATGGTTTTATACATTCATAACTTTTAAAATACTTTGATCTCCTTATATGCATGAAAGAAAATAGGCTTTTTTTGAGTAAATCTTTTTTCCTATAAATAGTATTTTAAACATTTTTTTTCATTTTCTTATACCATTAGATAATAATACAAATTTTAGAAGTTAGGCAAAGTTATGAAAGCTTAATGTTGCCATTTATTTCCATTAGAATTCAAAAATTTAAATTTTTTCTGCATCCAGTAAAATTAGAAAATTGGACAGATATAGTCTTCCATTTTCACTTTCTATTTTTATTATTACTGTTAATTCTTATTTAGACAGAATATCTCTCCCTACCACCAAAGATGTCTATATCCTAATGCCTGGAACCTATAAATACATTCCTTAAGTGGCAAACAGGGCTTGGCTAGTATGATTAAGATAAGGATTATGATGTTATAAGCTTGACCAGATGAGACCAACATAATCACACGATTCTTTATAAGTGTAGGGAAGATCAAAAGAGAATGAAAATCTACTGTGGACAGGAGATTCATCCCCAGTGCAAGAGTGTCAACCTCCTCTTCCAGACGGACTATGCTAAGGATTTGGGGTTTGCCTGGACTGCCTCCATTGTTGCATAAGCTAATTATTTGCTATCAGTCTCTTACTGCGTATTTTCTACGCGTTCTGTTTCTCTACATGAATTCTGATGGCAATAACTATTTGTTAATGGCAAACTGTCTGATAAGATCGTTTTCCAAAATTGAATATTTTGACCTAAATAAGCACTCTGGCAAGAAAATGGTAAATAAATATGGTTTCCTTCAAAAAGCAGAATTCTGCTTCTTGTGCAAATAAATGATCAAAGAAGAAAGTCTCTGTGTCAGTACACTGCAGTTACTTGAGACGAAAGACAAGACACTCCACTCTCAAGGAAGAAGAGTTGTCTCTCTCTACAGTACGGATTTGAAAGTTTTGTACTTTACCAACTGGGCTTTCAAAAGAAAAATATTAGAAGGCAATGTTATGACATATTGCTATCATCAATTTACTTCCCTGGAATACACCAGGACAATTTCCATTTTTGCTTTCTTAACTTCAGTGTCCTTTGCAGTGTTCTTACAAGGTGCTGTGCATAAGTTACTCCTGAAATGCAGCACTATAAAGGCCTGTCAATTTACTATTAAATCAAGTTTCACCTGCTGCCAAAGGTGTACTCATTGAGCTAAAGAGGAGGAGAAACTGTTTTCCATTTTTAAGCTCACATAGTCATTTTTCATATGTGTTTCAAGATGTACTCTATTTTCCTTTATCAAATTAGTAAAATTTATTTTAGGTGTATATTATAAATTTAATTTAGTTGTAATTTGCATTAAATGCTAACACGTTTTATTGGTGCAATAAATGGAGAATTGGTTTCAGGCAAGCCTTGATCTATCTGCTCAACTGATATTAATGACCTAAACTGCCTTTTTTATGTGTTTTTTACAAGGTAAGATTTTTTAATTAAAGTTTTTATTTATTGAATTTAGAAAGAGAGAAGAAGGAAGAAAGACAAAGAAAGAGAAAAATCAATTTATTGTTCCACTTATTTATGCATTCATTGGTTGTTTCTTGCATGTGCCCTTACTGGAGATCAAACCTGCAACCTTGGCATGTTGGGACGATGCTCTAACTAACTGAGCTACCCAGTCAAAGCTACAGGCTGAGTTCTTCATATTTAATTCTAGTCTTCATATTGTGGCTTGAGGCAGACACAGTATCTTCCCCCATAACAACAAAATGGCTACAGCAGGTTTTGATGTAGAAAGTTCTCACTGTCTATTCAGAGGTTCCTACTATCTTCTTTTTGCCACTGCCCTGAATTGGATCCACTGGCCCAAGGGGATCAATCACTCTTAATAAGAGAATAGAGTGTTCTCATTGACTTAAGCAATTCAAAGTAGCCTCATCCCTATGGAGTGGATTTAATCTCATTGAAAACACATGAATGATTATGGGACACATGGATTCCACAAGGGTGACATAGATATGCAGAAGGTAACCAATCACGTAACTCAAGAAATTATTTTACTAAACTATGCCTGATAGTGGAGTGTTCATTTTACCAGAATATATAAGGAGTATGAATGAAGAAACCAATAATAATAATAAGAAAATAAATTTATGTAGAGCCTCTAAAAACTATTGTTTTAAATGTTTTTCATGTATCCATTATTTAATCTTAACAAGTAACATAACAAGAAAAGTAATAATAACATTCCCCTTTCATTAATGGGGAAAACTGAGTCATTGAAAGGGTATTTTGACCAAGGTTACTCAGATAGGAAATAAATATAAAGATAGAAATAAGAGTCTAAAATCTTGAAAAATATATGCCGTGTTGTTTTTCAGGAAAGGTTAAATAACTTACCTGAAAACTATATTCCAGATTTGTGATCCAAATCCTGGATTTCTATATGTTATTTTTATGTTACAATTTGTCTTATTTCTGAAGTATATTGTATATTAATGTTGTGTTCAAACACAGACAATTTATGTATTCACAATTTATTCATGACTAAAGTCATGTTCTCAGTTAATATTAATGAGCTATCTCCTATGAATAGTGATTACCTCAAACCTGGCAGATAGGAGATATATTGTAACTGTTTTGTTAATAGAGAGACAAATTACCTAATTAACTGGTGTGTTTAAAATCATGATAGCTTTTCCCCTTTGGTAGATATTTTTTAGTATTGATTCTTTATTATTATATTTATTACCATAATATCTTTTAAATCAATGTTTTAAAATATATTCCTTATAATGGCTTATAAATTACCAGAGTTTCATCAATATATATTTACCCACATTTCTAGAAAGTATATCACTCTCCCAAATTCAATGTGGATAAATGTTACATCACTCTGACCTCTTTTCCCATCTCCCTTTTCTAATTTATAGGTCATTTTGGTTGCATTGGACCCAACTAGATAACCCAGGATCACCTCTGCATTCTAAAGTAGGTAAATAACAGACATCTTTTACATCAATGTTAATTCTTTCTTTGCCAGGTAAAATAAGCTATTAATATATTTATGATATTAGAATACAGACATCTTTAGGGGTCTATTATTCTGTCTACCACAACACCAAATCAAAATAAGTATTTCTAAGGTCTAGATAAAAAATTTTATAAGCATCTCAGAATTTAACCTCCCAAACACATCCTTGTCTGGTGACACAAAAGAAATACTTTTTAGTCTGGCTTTCCACAATCAGTTAGCAAAACCCACTGACATCATCAAAAATTATTTCTCTAATTGGCATTCTGTTTTCACTACCATTGCATTAGGTAAGTTAATACCTAACTTGGTTATTGGTTGCAATAACAAATAAAGCTTCAATTCTCAGTAGCTTAACACAAATGTGTTTACTTCTTACTCATAATATTTTGATGTATGTGTTCACTAGCTGACATTCTGCATAGTGATTCAGAAACACAGACTCTTACCAACTTGTGGGTTAATCATCTCAGAGGGCTATGGAGTCTTTTATTTCTAGCTGACAGATAGGAGATGAGAGGTGTAGAAGGCTCATATAAATTTTACTATGTTGTCCAGAGAATTTCACATCGATTCTTTTTTTTTCATTAGTTACATAGTCATGCCTAGATTTAAGGAGTCCAGAAACAGAATTCTTGGCATTACAGATGCTTTCTAAGAAACAAAAACACAAAATAACTGGTTTTTATGGTATTATGACTTATATTTTAAGCCTTTTATCCATTTTGAGTTTACTCCAGTGTATGGTGTAAGATGGTGGTCTAGTTTTGTTTTTTAGCATGTAAAACAGTCCAAACACAGGCAGTAAAATTTCAGATGTGTCATGTAGAAATATTTTTGATGATATATTCCCGAGGGCTAGGGACATTAAGGAAAAAATAAACAGGGCTACATCAAACTAAAGAGCTTGTGAACAGCAAAGAAATTATCATCAAAATGAAAGGTACAAGGTTTTAATCTCCAAAATATATTAAGAGCTTATATGATTCAACACCAGGAAGATATGCAATCCAATAAAATAGTGGGCAAAGGACATGAACAGACCCTTCTTCAAGGAGGACATACAGAGTGCCCATTGACATATGAAAAAATGATAAACATCGCTAGCCATCAGAGAGATGCAAATTAAAACTATAATGAGATATCATTTCACAGCAGCCACACTGGCTATCATTAATAAATCAACAGACAATAAATGACAGCAAGGATATAGAGAAAAAGGAACCCTAGTGCATCATTTGTGGGAATTCAGACTGGTACAGCCACTGTGGAAAACTGTATGAAACTACAAATGGAAACATTTTTTGACCCAGTGATTCCACTGCTGTGAGTGCAGATGAAGAATCCTGAAACACCAATTCAAAAGAACCTATGCACCCCATGTTCATAGCAGCACTATTTACAATAACCAAACTACTGTAACAGCCTAATCGCCCATCAGTAGATAAAGGAATTAAAAAAATAAAAAACTGTGGTACATCTACACAGTGGAATACTATGCAGCTGAAGGAAAGAAGGAATTCTTACCTTTTGCTACAGCATAGATGGAACTGGAGACTATTATGCTAAATGCGATAAGCCAATTGATGAATGACAAATACTATATGATCTCACTTACAACAGGAATCTAATGAATAAAATAAACTAACGAGCAAACTAGAACCAGAAGCACAGAATCATGGAATAGACTGACAGCTGTAAGAGAAGAAGTGGGGAGGGGACAGATTGATAGAAGGTAAAGAGATTAGTCAAAGAACAAATATGCAGGACCCCTGGACATGGAAAATGGTGTGGGGATTGACTATGGAAGTGGTGGGTGGGCTGGGTGTAGGGGACCAAAGGAGGAAAGATGGGACAACTGTAATAGCAGAAACAATAAAATATTTTTAAAAAGAAAACCAAACCAAACGTTACAGGATGTCTAGTCCAAGATCTGACTATAAGGCCATGAGATACATCTACAAACACGTCTTTCCTTGCATAAGGCCCCTATGAAAAAGAGATACCGCTGTGTCTGACCTGGTTCTACATCCTTCTTCATTATATGGACCCCATGGCTTGAAAGGAATGAATTAAAAGATAATTTAGCTATTACAACATACAAAATTGGATAACTACAACAGGAACTCCCCTTTGGAAAAGGAAAGAAATAGAGGCACCTAAGGGTCCCTGCTTCACAGCAATAATTAAGTCCCACCAGTCAAACATTGTGAGGCCCCTTGTTTAGGATTGTGAAGTATCTGAGATGTTACCTGATCTGTACACTAACATTAACTTGGTTCGTTTTGTGGATGCTAGTGGAGTATTCAAACTTTCTAGGTCACAGATTAAAGATAGTTCAGTTCTCACAGAAAAGCATGAAGATCCTGGATATCACTTACACAAACAATGAGTTATGGTGGTGGAGGGAACACGAGCTAAGGAAATCTGGATCTTTTGTAATGAGCAGTAAAATAACCTATTCTTAACTCTACTTTTGAGGTTGTTTGCTATACAAAAGTTTGATATATACAACATTTGCTGTACAAACAGCCTTGAAAATACAGTCTGGAATGAAAGGGAAGTGACTAGCTCACTCACAAAATATTCAAAAAACATAAAATATGCAGAGAATTGTATCTGAAAATACTTTTTATTCTGAGGATGGGGTAAATCTATTGATTAGATGCTTATTCTACTTTCTGGGATAAATTATCTTGTCAAGTGATCTTGAGGATCTATGACTGCCTTGTAGGCGATTTCTCCAAAATTGTTACAACTTTAATAAAATGTTTATTTTACCATGGTTTTGGATTTACAGAAAATGTGTGAAAATGACACAGAGAATTCTTATACCCAACAAACGTTTCCCATGTCACAAACATCTTATGTTATTTTTGTATAATTGTCAGAACCAGGGAGTTAATGTAGATATATTATTATGAAATCTGAATATATTATAGAGCTCATTTAATTAACTTTTTCCTACTGTTATTTTTCTGTACCTAGATAACATCCAAATGCCGCATTACATTTAGTTGTCATGTCTCATAACGTTTCCTCATGCCTCCTGTTTGTATTAGATTCTCAGGCCTTTCTTGTTTTCTGAAGACCTTGACAATGCTATAAAGCACTGGTCGAACATTTTGTAAAATAGTTCACAACCTGCATCTATCCTGTGTTTTTCACATGATTAGCACAGGTTTATGGAGGCTTAAGATAAAGGCCACTGAAAGAAAGTATCATTTTATCATATCATATCAAGGGTATATATTTTCAAACTGACTTGTGACTACTGATATTAATCCTAATCATTTAGCTGAGATAGGACTTGGCAAGGTTCTTTGTTACAAAAGTTACTTTTTGTCTTTCTTTCCAAAACTTTTAGCTACGGAAGGTGAACACAAGTATTTTGTGGATGGCAGGTCTTCATTTCCAATTCCATTACACTATCTGGAAGTAAATCACTAGGAGCATCCCCCATTTAAGACATGAGGAATTATGTCCATATATTTGAAGGCAGAATATCTGCATATAATTTTTAAACCTTCTGTATGGAAGTTGTTTATTTTCCCCCACTTATGTATTTAATCAGTCATTTATTTATATTAATTTGAGCAAATGTATATGTCTTTATTTTTTTCACTTTCAGTTATCATTCAATCCTTTACTTGTTTTGTTGCTCAACTCATTAGTTTATTGGGACTTAGTTCATTGGGAGCCTTTCCATTGGCATCTGTGTTCCTTTCAGAGACTGTGTGTGTGTTTGTGTGTGTTTCTGACACTATAAGATGGTTTGGGCTTATCACGAATCTATTCTGGTCTCGCATCAACCATTTCTCCAAGGAGTCACGGTTCTGAAAATTGGGTAATGAAGTAGATGTATCTTTCTTATTGCTTGAACACTAAGTGAACTATATGTAGGATTTCATACGTGGGCATTTGCAATAGATAGGGACTAATTGTAATTGTTAAAATCCAACACCTTAGAGATCCAATAACATAACACTTTGTTCCTTTTTCAGTCTCACAGTGGGTGCACTCACACTTGATAATTTAAGAAAGCTGAGCTCCTTCCATCTCTACCCTCCTCCATCTGTAGGGCTGCAAGTCCTTTTGCTCTTAGGTAGTAGACAGGGTAAAAACTTAGAGAGGGTAAATTTGCTTACTCACCTGTCTAACGACTGCACGTGCTATTTCTGCTTACACATCTTTGGATGTCTTCAGACATTTAGTGATGTCTTGCTGCAATGAGCGTATAGTCCCCGACCAGATACTGCTTCTCAGCAAAACTTTAAGCTATGGAAGGTGAACACAAATATTCTGTGGACAGAAGATCATCATTTCCAATTCCATTTAAGATTAAATCTCTAGTGTTTCTGTTTTCCAGACCATTACATTGGACTGCCCTTACCTAACATGTCTGCTTCATTGCCCTTTGGTTAACTCTTATAATTACTTCCAGTGAATGTGTCCTCCAAGTCATTCTATCTATAGTTGTCAAATAATAATCCTACACCAAAGAACTTTTCTTCAACTTTTCCTACCCTGAAACTCTTGACAACTACCTATGATAGCTGATAATGTTTTAAAACTTGATATAATTATTTGAATTTCTCCATGAGCTATATATTCCAATCTTTTCTCACACTGTTTTTCAATATATGTTAAATGATGCAGCCAATCTGACTTGTTCATCATTCCTAGAACACACCATGTGGTTTCCCTCCTCCATATTTTAATACCCTCTCCCAGCCCTTTTCATTGTGCTGAATTTGTACTTGCCTTTATAACCTGACTTCAATACCACTTTCCTTCAAGATGATAGAAGAAAATGTTCTTTGTTTGAATTTTGATAATATCTTGTAGCTTTTAAACCACTATCTGAAGTTTTTATTTTTATTGGCATTACAGAGTTATTGAGATGACAGCACTGTATGGAATTAGAGATCAGGCATTAAAATAAATTCATTTTATATCCCTTATAATAAATAATAAATTATATTTTAAGAATTTTTATCCAGTAAATATTTGTTAAATAACCATACAAAATGATTTATATTAAAAATCACTTAATTGCATAATCTGCATAAAATAATGTTCTTTTATGTTAAATTAAAACCAGTTACCAAGAATCTACTTGAACATTTGAAATATAATGATTAATATTTTTGTCATGCTCTTAAAATTTATATATCACATTAATACTAGTAAAGATAAATTAAAAGAGCAGGCAATTAAAATGTTTAAATAGTCCATTATAACATATGTTTAATATTTTACAGTTTTGGAATTTAAACGTGCATTTTCACAAATTATGTAAAGATATAAAAATATGAGTATGCAAATGTGTTCAGAAATAGCCATGTAGTTAAGAAAAATAATTTGGGAAAACATGCAAATTGTAACATTTATTATTGCAGTATTATTACAATGTTCTTTTAAACAAAGACTCGACATTTCTTAGTACTACCTCAAATACAACTTGATATAAGACATATAGAAAAATGTTTCATATTTATTTCTACAAACTGAGATATTAGAAGTTTCAGTTAGTAATTTCTAGTTTAATTAAAATTCAAAAAAGGAGATATTAGAAGAGTTGACAAATGCCAGTTAAGAGTCCAGAAATAGCCCTGGCTGGTGTAGCTCAGTGGATTGAGCGCAGGCTGCGAACCAGGCATCGCAGGTTCGATTCCCAGTCAGGGCACATGCCTAGGTTGCAGGCCATGTCCCCCAGCAACCACACATTGATGTTTCTCTCTCTCTCTCTTTCTCCTTCCCTTCCCTCTCTAAAAAGTAAATAAATAAAATCTTAAAAAAAAAGAGTCTAGAAATAATAAGGTATTTATACAATGCATTCACTGAAACATAATTAAAAAAATAAAACAAGAAAGGGAACTAAGGTCACTCTGCATAAGAAATTAGATGCTGCTATCTTTCTTAAGGGTGAGGTGAGTTGAAGTAAATTTCAAAGCAGTTCATTCCTTAACAGACTTCACGGCAACCACTTACGCATGAATTCAAGATTATTCAAAAAATAATGTTACAATCACTGTATCTATATCAAATTAATGCTTTGTAATACTAAAATAGAAAATGCTACTTTAAATTTCCATCATCTACAAGTATATTATGACCTAAAAAATTGTTTTCCATTCACTCAACTAAACCATGTCTATATAACCTAAGTTACTGTTCAGGATTGGAAGGAGAGTTGACAGCTGGTTCTGTGGCTTTTCTTCTAGCTTTGGGGGTACCCCAACATTTGTCTTCTTCAATTTCCCTGAACATACAATTTAAGACATTGTTGCTTATCTAGCCACCTGAAAATCTGGCTGAGGCATAAGTTCCAGGCCAACCACCAGGACTTGATATTCAGGACTGTGTTTCTTTTCTTTTCTTTCTTTCTTCTTCTTTTTTTTTTTTTCCAAAATTTGTTGAGGTATCATGAAATCAGCAGGTGGAAAAATAGCCTTTTTTTAAAAAAAATTATTTATTTATCTCTAGAGAGGGAAGGGAGGGAGAAAAAGAGAGAGAGAGAAACATCAATGTGCAGTTGCTGGGGGCCGTTGCCTGCAACCCAGGCATGTGCCCCGACTGGGAATCGAACCTGCGATGCTTTGGTCTGCAGCCCACGCTCAATCCACTGAGCTATGCCAGCCAGGACCAGGACTGTGTTTATTGGGTAAAGAATAACCAGTACTGAGGGGCCTCAGGAAAACTGGGAGAATTGGAGTTGGTCAGGTGTGTCTGGAGGGCCTGCATATAAAGTGCGGTGCTTTTCTGAATTGAGATTTTTTTTCTTAAACATGGAGCTTCGTCCTTTATGCCTCTTCTGGTGTCAAGGGGAGAATTACTTAGACATGATGTACATTGATACCTAGGACTTTCTGAGCACTGTATAGTTTCTTGTTCATTTTTATATTTTGCATTTTTTAAAGCTAAATGGACTTGATTATTTATAGACTGAGGATACATTTTGAGTGTGATGTTTGATTGTCATTCTGAAACTGAAACCATTGTTCGCAAGTTTTTTGTAAAAGTTGGTTGCTTTTCATTGTACTTTTGAACTTTTGATTGTACTTTTCATTGTACTTTTGAGCATTCATAGCGGAGCAATATAAGTTAAAACCTATGAAGAAAGATTTATTTATACATTATAAATCTGTTGATACAATGAAAAT
Source organism: Tonatia bakeri (assembly GCA_004024845.1). Classification (NCBI taxonomy): domain Eukaryota; kingdom Metazoa; phylum Chordata; class Mammalia; order Chiroptera; family Phyllostomidae; genus Tonatia; species Tonatia bakeri. The sequence goes on from PVIA01001626.1 coordinate 263,187, forward strand.
ATTGCTTTACTAAATTATATATTCCATATGGCTTGAAGGTAATGCCAGTAGGTATCTTAGAATTTTGATAATTGGTGTATTGGAATTTGTAATATAACAAATTGAGTTGAAAAGTTTAGAAGGAAGGTGATTCAAGGCTCCAAATATACATAAAACTACTAATTCGTTATTAATTCTGTTTTATTTAAAACCTATAATTTTGTTGTAAGGTTTGTACTTATTGGAATATCTCTAATAGGTTTGAAATAATTGTGGAAGTCTAGAGTCATTGTCAAATCCTGCAGTTGTCAAAT